>JAAAKG020135662.1:0-13454 GCA_010014905.2 Druon quercuslanigerum | reverse complement strand
AAATTTTAAATAAATTTTGTTTAATAATTAAAATATTTAAATTATAAATTTATCTGACAATAGTTACATTGCCAGTTAAAAAGAAAAATCATCTTCAACCAAACAAAAATCCAAAGAAAAAAATTTTTTTCAAACAAACAACTCATTTTTCAATTTAAAAAATGGATTTTTAATAAAAACGATACTTTTCACACAAAAATAATTAACAGAAGTGTTACCAAATAATTTTATTTCTAACCTATAAGATTAATTTTCTACTAAAATTTTTAATATTTTATTAATACTTGAATTTTTAACCGGAAGGAAGAATTTGCAATCAAGAATATTATTTTCTACCAAAAAGACGAATTTTCATCTAAAAAATATATTTTTTCAAGCAAAAATTCAATAAATAAATTTTTAGTCAAAAAACAAATGTTCAAACAAACCAAAATTTTAACAAAAATTATGAAACATTCAACTGGAATAATACTTCCATTTTTACATTTTTAACTTTCAAAGAAAAAGATAATTTTCTACCAAAAAATCGATTTTTTTACCAAAATACGTGCATTTTCAACGAAATAGTTGAATTTTCAATTATAACAGACAAATTTGCATCCAAAAAATTAATTTTCAACTATAATGTTTACTTTTTTTAGAAATAAAAACAAATCTTCCACAAAGTAAATAAATTTTTAAACAAACAGTTTAATTTTTAAATTCAAAATATCAATTTTCAATCAAATAGTTAAATTTTCACCCCAAAAAGATACATTTTTAACCAAAAATAGAATGTTTAATTTTTCTGTTAAAAGTTCAAATTCATAATAAGAAAATAATTAATGATAGTAGTTACACTTTCAACCGAAGATGAATTTTCAATTAAAATTATGAATACAAAAATTCCATGTTCCAGTGAAGATAAATGAGAAGTAAGCAAACAAAACTTGATAAATCCATTTTTTGAAAAAATTAAGAAAATTTTTCTGTATGTTAGAAATATCATCATTCGATTATCAAACTTAAGTCAGCGAAAAAAATTGCAAAAGGTTTTTCTTAAAATGGAAAGTAATAAACATTCAATAATAAATTCCGATTTAATCAGAGTAAATTGAGATAAACTGAAAAATCTGCGACTGTAGATAAAATAAAAATCACTTTTCAATATTGATCAAAATTATTAAAATAATAAAAACAGGAATTTTATTGCGAACAGAAATAAATTCCCAGTTTTTAAATTAAACCCCCGGTCTTTTCGGGTCAAGTCGCCACCTTGTTATTAATTTAAACCAAAAAAATTTGTCGGAATAAAAAAAGATTTAAATTCCTAAAATCGAAAACAGTTATTAATTATTAAAATTACCTTGAAAAATCACTAAACTTACATAATTCCTGACGATTCGGTCGACTTGTTCTCGTTCTGTGTCAATAATGTCTTCAAGCTGCAAACCACTTTGCCTCCATTTTTCGCCAACCGACTTTGATCCACTGATTTCGGACATTTTGGAGAATAATTTAGCGACTAACTTACCAGACTCTCCTTTGATTCTTAAACTTTCTAGGGTAGTTTTTAATTCCGAAATTGGATGGGTCTCTTCAATTAGGAGGTACACTGTAAAAATAAAAAGATACTTGCTAAAAATAAAATTCATGATTGTCTGGAAGATTTTTAATTTTTAAGAAACATCAGACTGAAGTCTTCTCAGCATGGAATTAATTTCAAGATCAATTTTTCTCATCACTATTTTTTTTTTATGTTAAAAAATTATGTAAAACTATAACACTTACATAAAATTTCAGCAAAGCATGTCCGTATCTGAGGATTTTCGGTGACAAGGACATCAAACTTGTCGAGTATTTGACCAAATCTGAAATTCAAAAAGCGGACTATAGCAATTCCCTTTTAAAAATACGATAATAGAATTTTGATTTAAAAAATCAAGTATCAATTATAAAATTCTATTACAAAAGTAATTAATATAGCATACCCTTTTCTAAAGTCTTTCAGGGTAATAACTTTTTTCGAGAGCAGAAAAGACAAAAGTTTAGATATTTTTTCTCGAGCGCTTTTTGACGTTTTTATAACTGCATTGATCATTTCGCAAACTAACATCGGTAGATTCGAGCTGGAGAAGTTTGCCTTAATTTCTACCAAAACTTGCTGAAAAATATGAATTACTATAATACAAATTGTCATTTAAATTCATGTACTGTTTAATTTTTAAATTGTCATAGCATATGAATTAAATTTTACATTTTTTAACAAGGTCTATTTTACCGACATGAACAAAATTCCAGAAAATTAAAGAAATTCCCTAACTTTTCCAGGTTTTACAGATCTTATACATACTATGACTTTCAGTTTTACCTAAGAAAATCGGAAAAAAACAAAATATGGATAATTCAATATTCAGTTTCAATATACGTACGTTGTTATTAGTTTTATCAATGTATTCTTCGACAATCCCATTCAAAATATACATGAGTTCTGCTTTAGATTTTCCTGATTTATTACTAGCAGAAGAAGAATTTGCATCGAGTATATTTTCCGAAGACCTGGAAATATTTTGATTTTTCGCCTCATCGACTAATAAAGATTCAATGGCCGAAGAACTACAGCTTACTTCCGAATTCCCATTTTGCAAATTCCTATCTTCTGTAAAATAAAACCAACTTCAGACCTCGGATTCACTTTTAAAATAAAAAATAGTATAAATAGTGTCAAATGTGAAAAAATTGTGCTCAAAAGGTGTCAGAAAATTTGTCCAAATATTAAAAATAAACTTACATGTTTATTTAAAATCAGGCGGGGTGATTCGGCGGATATTTGTCACAAGAAGCAAACATTTATTTTAAAGCATGACGTTCATTCGAAACATCCATTAACACATCAGAGCAAAAAATTGAAAACTAAATGAATTTTCAGATAAAATTATGAATCTTTAACTGGAATTGTGGAGTTTTTAACCAAACAGATGAGATATTAATTAAAATTATGAATATTTAACTGAAATACTTTAATTTTTAACCAAAAAGATTAATTCCCAAACAATAAGATTAGTTTTAAAAGAAAAAGATTAATTTTCTACAAAATAATACAAGTTTCGAACAAATTATGTTAATTTTAACGAAATAGTTGAATTTAAAATAAAAGAAGACAAATTTTCGACCAAATAGTTGAACTCCAAACCAGAAAAAAATCAATTTTCAACCGAAAATGGAATATTTACATTTTTAGTAAAAAGAAATTGATTTTCATCTTCACTAGTGTACTTCTTACTAAAATGATGAATCTTTTACTGGAATAGCTGAATTAAAAAAAAGTTTTCAGTCCAAATAATGAATCTTCTGCCGAAATAGTTGAACTTCCAACAAACAAAAATTTACTAAAAAAGATCAAGTCTCAACCAAAACTGAAACAATTAAGTTTTAAGTTTAAAAAATGAATATTCAACCAAAAATTGAATAATTAAATTTGTAGTCAAAAATTGAATGTTCATCCAAACTTCCAAAGAGGAATATTCAACTGGAATAGTATTTTCAGTTTAAGAACAATATTATTTTCAACCAAAAAAAAATTTTTTTAATAAAATGGATCAATTTTCGGCAAAGAAATTTCTTTTCATCCAAAGAAAAAATAAGTTTTCAATCAAATAACTCGTTTTTCACACAAATAAATGCATTTCAATAATTTTTTTTAACAAAATACGTGAATTTTTAAACGAATTAAATAAATTTCCAATTTCAAAACACAAATTTACATTCAAATTGTTAAATTTTGAACTAGAAAAGGTCAATTTCATCAATCATTTAATTTTCATCAAAAAAATTGTAGCTAAAAATAGGATACTTAAATTTTTCTTTGTGCAGAAAACTAAACTATTTAGTTGAAAATGTATTTTTGTTGAATTTTTTATTTTTTTGCAGAAAATTATTTTCTTTGGTTAAAAATGCAACTGGATTTTTTTTGAAAATTACTCTGCTTTAATTAAGGATTAAAGTATTTTATTAAAAATTCACTTTTGTTGGTCAAATTCGACTGTTCTTTAATTTTAATTAAAATATTTATTTATTGAAATATCAAATATAACATTTTTCGTTGAAAATTCTTCTTTCTAGATTAAACACTGAATTCATTTATCTATAATTCAATCGAATGGTCATAAATTAACTTTTTTTTAAATTCAAATTTACATTCAACTTTTTTCCTTTTTCACTGAGAAATCTTTTTGTTTGTAAATTCGCCTTTTATAATTAAAAATTCAACGTTTTAGATCAAATTTTTTGCTCTATTAGCTGAAAAATCTGTTTAGGTTGAAAATTCGTCTTTTTTAATTCTAAATTAATTTCTTTCTGTTTTAGCATGGTGAAAAAATAATCTGTTACTAAACTATCTGGACTATTTGATACAAATAGTTTAAAATCAGTCTCATTTAGTTTGATAAATTGAATTATTTTTGGTTTTGAATGGAAATGTTTTTTCTGTTGAAATATCAACTATTACTTTTTTTGTTGAAAATTCACCTTTTAAGATTACAAATTTAAATCCTTGGTTCATTTTTTAAATGAAGATTCACTTCTTTCGCTGAAGATTCATAATATAGTTGAAAACTCATTTTTTTTACAATTTATGTTTCTAAACTGAAAAGTTGAATATTTTGTTGAAAATTCAACTGAATGCTTGAAGATTACTTTTTTGTTAAAATTCACATTTTTTTTAAACTCCGTCTTTTTGACTTGAGAATTCAACAATATTTAATTAAAATGTTGATTCTTTCTCCGTACACATTTCTTTATTTTTTAAAAATATTTTTGATTTGAAAATGTATTTTTTTTCTGTAAAAATTACATTTAATTGTTATAAAAAATGCTATAGCCTGATTAAAAACTAATATGTTTTGGTTGAGAGTTAAATTTTGTATTGAAAATAAAAAATTCGTATTCTCAGCTCGAAAATAAAACAATTTGTTAAAAAATTATCTATTTGTTGAAAAGTTGATGTATTAAGTTTAAAATTCGTATTTTTCAGTAGAAAATCAATGATTTTGGTTGAAAATGCAACCCTTAGATAAAAGTTTAAATACTTTGTTTAAAATGTTTTTTAACTGAAAATTTAACTATTTTGTTAAAAATTTAATTAGGAAAATTAAGTTCATATTCTAGGGTTGAAAAATTACCTTTTTCGTAAGAAATTAACACTTTTTCCTTGAAAATTTAACAAGTTGGTAGAAAATTAAACTATTTTGTACAAAATTAAACTGCTTTGTAGAATACTGATCCATTTTTGATTAAAAATTAATCGTATTTAGTTAAGAAATTCAAATATTTAGTTAAAACTTTTTAGAAACGAAGAAAAAAATTAGTCAAACAAAATGTCGACTAACAGCACACCCACTGTTCAAATAATTGACATGGAAATGTTTGTAATTTGTTGAAAATTCGTCTTCTGTGGTAGAAAATTTAAATAATGGTTTAAAATTTATATATTTTTTAATAAAAATCGTATTTTTTTAGTAAATAAAAATTTTTTGTAGTTAAAAATGCAACTTAATAGTTTAAAATTATTCTGTTAAAGTTAAGGATTCAAGTAATTTGTAGAAAATTAGTATTTTTAGCTTGAAAATTCAACGGTTTTGTAGACAATTTGTTAACTTTTAATTAAGAATAAATTTTTTATATTAAAATTGAACTTACCATCAAAGGATTTTTCATCCGATGTTCCAGATTCTCCAAATTCCGTCGACTTCGACTCTGAAAGTGGCAAAGATACACTTTTGTCCAGATCCGAGAAAATATTACTTCCATTCGTAGAATCACTTTCTAAATGAATCTCGTCAACAGAAGGCTTTACAAATATATATTCAAGAAATTAAAAGTTTGTACAAGAAAAAATCAATAATTAATTCTTAAATTAAAAATGCGAAAACTTACGGGCCTATTTTCAAGATCGGGAGTCTCAACTGTATTATCATTTTCGTCGCTAGCCTTAGGATTATCATCATTAACCCCAGAAACCCATTTATTTTTCCTCAGCTCAATCACTTCTTCAATTACATTTAGGACATTCGAGCTTATTTCTCCAGGACAGTTATCATTGATTATTTTTTGCATCTCTTCGAAGTAGCCTTTTAGATCCTTGAAACAAAAAACTAAATTTAGAAAACTGTTGACTTGGACTGATTGGAATTATTAATTAAATGTTTGCTTTTTAATTACAAGAGCATGTTTCTTTAAACTTTTTATCAGAGAAAACTTACATCATTATTTTCCAAATTTTTTCCTATTGTCGTTAATAGTTTACACGCACTTTCTAAATTTATTTCGCTTTTGTGTTGGAGCAAATGCTTTATAATACCATGCATGATCAACTTGTTCAACATTCTTTGTTTAAAAAGTTCTCCAATGAACCTGAAAAAACACGTATTTGTGTATAATAACCCAGAAGACACTTTTTTTATTATAAACTCTTTAAAAACTAATAAGAAACATTGATGCTGATACCTCATATTGCCCAGAGATTTCATTCTTTTCTCATTTTCTTCTTTTTCTAGAAGACTTCGTAACTCTTGTTTCTTTTCCTGTAATTATAATGAATTTATTATGCTCTTTTAAATTTTACTTTTAAAATTATAGCTTGAAAATTTTGTTGCAGAAATGATAATTAATTTACGTACAAAATAGAGGCCTTTAAAACTTTATAATTCAATCATTTTTATTTTAAATCAATTTTTGTTTATAAATCAAAACATATGTTTGTTTTGAAATCTTTTTACATATTTTCCTAAATTAATATTTTCAAAATAATAAATAATTAAAGATTTTCCCAGGAATCTTAAGATTTTTTAAATATCTTGCAACCTTTCAAAATCCTTATGACGCTATAAAATTTGATTTCGAAAACTTCAAACTATTTTTAAATATTTCTTAAAACTTCTAAATATCTTTAATATGATTAGATGTTTTCCTAACATTTTTTTTTTAATTCCTGCAAAATTAAATTATTGCTTTGAAATATTCAAGATCCAGATTCCAGATCCTCCCAGAAATCTTAACGAAATTTTGTTATTTGTCCGGAATCTTCAAATATCTACATTTTGTTTTAATTTATTAGAAATATTTTTAAATCTTTTTAAAATGTCTAAATATCTCTGCAACTGTTATTTGTTTTTGATACAAAATCTTTTTAAACATTTTAATAAAGCAATAATTTCAAAATAACACATTTTCCCAGAAACCTTAAAATATTTTTTTAATCATCTTTCAAAATTCTTAAGAAACTTCCAAATTTTATTTCAAAAGTTTCGAATTTTGTTTTGTTTTAATTTTTAAAACTTCTAAATATGCTTAATATGATTATAAATTATTCTTAAAATTTTTTTTTAAATCCTGCAAAATTAAATAAATTGCTTTGAAAACTTTCAGATTCTTCTTAGACCATTTTGGGAATCTTCTGAAATATTTTCTATTATTCCAGAAAAGTAATTTTTGAAATAAAAAAAAACATTTTTAATTTTTTTAGGAATCTTAACATTTTTTTATTCTTTCAAAATCTATCAAAATGCTAAAAAAGATGTTCGAAATCTTCAAAAATCTACCTTTTGTTTTAATTTTATTGAAATATTTTTTATTTTTTTATTAATTTTAAATCTTTTCAAAACTTTTAAATATCTCTTAAACTTACTTCAAGTTTTTCAAAACTATTAATTGCTCAGTGTTTATTTATTCATCACAATTGATTTTTAAAATATTCGTAAGTATCCCATCAAAATTAATTGTTTTAAATAAAGTGATTTAAAATTTTCCCAGGAATCTGAATAATTTTTTTGAATTATTTCTAAGCCTTCGAAAATCCTTGAACAGCTTCCAAATTTTATTTTGCGATCTTCAAAATCTTAATTTTTTTAAATATCCTTTGAAATCTTTTCAAATTTTAAATGAATTTTGAATCTTTCCAAAACTTTTATTTATCTCTTAAACTTAATCGAATTAAAAAAGTTAATAATTGTTTAATTATTATTTACACATATGAATTCAACAAATTTACTTAAAAATTAAACATGTTAAAAATATACAAGATAAAATTGTGAAGTTTGAAATTTAAATTTAGCCACGAAATTTTAACGATTCAAGGCTTTCTATTTGTAAAATTCAGTTTCAAATTATTTAGTTCCGAATATCTGATTTATAGTTGTTTGAATTAAAAAGTAAAATATGGCTAATTATGAAAAAAATTGTTCATTTTTGTAATTGAACGAGTTAAAAAATGAATATTTTGAAATAGCGCAAAATTTAAATATGATTTGCAATTTAATAAAAGTGTTTAATTACGTATCTATTAATTTTATTATTGTACATATTTTTATATATTATTTTATATATTATTTTATATATTATATTATATAATATATTTATTATATATATTGTATATTTTTTATATGAAATTTATTAAAAGTTTATAAACTTTCAATCGGAAATTTACATGTTATTAACCACGAAGGCTTTGGAATTTAAAATTATAATTTTTGTAAATTGTTGAATATATAAAATATTCAGAATCGTCAAGTAAAATCAGTTATTGTTGAATTACAAAAATCCATTTATATTTAGTTATTCAAGACCAAACTTGTTTTAGCCTAAATTTTCAGTTTCAAACGTTCAAATTTTTTCTAATTAGTTTACTGCAATTTTCAATTCATTCAATTAAAAATTTAAAATCAGGAATTATAATTGCAATAGAACATAAATTGATATTCCAAGTAATTGAATAGATTTTTCATATAAAAATATGTACCAGACGAATTTGTTGTAAATTAAATTATTTAGGAAATAAATTTCCAAATGGTTTTTCAGAAAACTTACAGAATTTGTGCACTCCTCAATTTCCTTGACTTTACTTTCCTTAGATTTGTCAATCTGGGAATACTTTTCAAATTCCATTTTACATCGAGTAACAATTACTCTTCCAAACTTGTTGGCATCCTCGTCATTTAGTTTGGGATCAGTAACACTTATAAATTCAAGTTCCTTGCAAATAAAAGCGCACGCACAAGAAAAACTAGGTTCCTTTGTAGCCTATAAATGCGTTTCAGAGATTAAATATTTAATTAGCAAAAAGCAGGCCTCGGACTCACGACAGTAATAAAAAATAGTATTATAATGTTTCAAATTTAAAAAAAAAACTGTCAAAATAGTGTCATACAATTTTTCAAAGTATTTAACTCACGTGTATTACCTTTATTTTTAGGCAAAATATTTAGTTTTTAAACATAACATTTTTAAAGTATTAAAAATGAACTTAAGGTCTATTTTAAATATTATTATTTAGTCTGAGAACGATGATGCACTGTACAAATTTTGGATAAAATTAATTTTTGGTGTGAACAATTTTGTTATTTGGTTCAAAATTTCATTTTTTTTTTTTGAAAATTTAAATCTTTGGTTCAAAATTTGTTTTTTTTTTTCATCTTTTTGGTTTGAGAATTTACCTCTTTCTGAATAAATTTGACATTTTCTGGTCAAAAGTGCAATTTTCTGGTAAAAAATCTAATTTTTAATTCAACTGTTTGTTTGAAAATTTATGTATTTTCTAATAATTCATTTCCTTTTTCGGTTAAAAAGAAAATTTTATCGTTAGAAATGCAACTGTTTGGTTAAAAATTAATCTGCCTCAGTTAAGGATACAATTGCTCTCTTGAACATTCGTTTTTGTTCGTAAAATCGTTGAAATATAAACTATTACATTTTCCATTCAAAATTCAGCTTTTTAGGTTGAAAATTCAACTCCTTGGTTGAAAATTGAATTAGTTTCTTAAAAGTTCATTTTTTTAGTTAAAATTTCATGATTTTAGTAAAAAACTCGTTTTTTTTGTTTTTTAAATACTATTTTTTTCAACTGAACATTTTGGTTAAAAATGTCGAAAATTAATTTCAACTTAACTATTATTATTTATATTTTTTCTAATAATTAATTTAATTTTTTTATATATTTATATTATTATTAACTCAAATTAACTATTCTAATTTAAAAATGTATCAGTTTCAAGTAAAAATGAAACAATTTTGCTAAAAATTCAACTGATTAGTTGAAAATTAATTTTTTTGTTCGGAAATCACAGTCTCGTGTTAAAAATTTATATGTTTTGAAGACACTTCATCTTTTTGTCCCGGAAATTCAACAATTTGGCACAAAATTAAATTATTTGGTAGAAAATTAGGTGATTTTATCGATAATTATCTAAATAAAAATTCCCGATCATTTCCCGGTTCGCAAATATTTTTCATGGCCAATGAAATTAAAAAAATTACACTCAAATGCCAAAACTTTTTCCATATGAATTAAAAATGTTTGAAATTAAATTTTAACAGTTTTTCATTCAAAAATTCGGTATTTAAATGTTCAATAATTTACACGTGTAAAAATGTAAGCTTTTCAATACTTTTAAACAGGCGAAGTTAAAATTAAATGCAATCCCTAAGATGGTTGAAAATGTTATTTCAAAATCTTAAAACAGTTAAATGCTGTTTGAACTTTAAAAAAAAAATTTGTTTTTTAAACTTTTTGAAATTTTTTGTTCGAAATCTGCCAAAATCTATATATTTGAAGTCAAATTAGGCCGTGCACTATTTTTATTAAATATTATATTGAATAGACCTATCTTGTGGGTACATGTAGCCACTTTCTTTAAATTATTGGAAATCATTTCAATATTTAAATTAATTTTGAATTTGTTCAAAACTTCTAAACAATTCTTCAACTGTTATTTATATTTCGAAATTCAACAAGTTGACTTACAAATTAAATTTTATTAAATAAAACAATTAAAATTGTAAAGTTAAAAGTTTAGTTTTGAATATTTAATTTATAATTACTGATTATACAGCAACAGTCAGGTATTTCTAAATATTAAGTAATTGTACTTTTTCTTAAATGAAAAATTATAAATTGAATGGTTTAAAATGGAATATTTTAGACCGAAATAATATTAAAAAAATAAAAGCCTTTGATCATGAATATATTATTTTGAAGTTATTTCAAAATTGAAAATAGTTTATAAACTTTTAATCAGGCTTTTAATGTTAAAAATCATGAATTAATTTATATTCACAGTTGATCAACTAATTTTTCGAATTAGGTATTCTAAACTGAATCATATAATAATTGAAAGAGATCACAATGTAAATAATTATTTAAAAAACAGTTCAAATCAAAGTTGAACCGATTTTTTATTTTAAAATTTTCGCAAAATTCCCGGGCAAAAAATAAATTCACTGTTATTTCCCGATTTTCCGGTCCAGCGGCCATCCGAAAATTTACATAATTTGTCCAAAAATTGTCTTTTTCTGTAAAAAAAAGTCTAAAAATTCAACTATTTGGTGAAAAAGTTAGGTAATTTGTTGAAATTTCATCTTTTCGTAAAGAAAATTAATCTTTTTGGTTGAAAATTCAACTATTTGGTAAAAAAGTTAGGTATTTTGCTGAAATTTCGTCTTTTCTGGTAAAAAATTAATCTACTGTGATGAAAATTAATCTTTTTTGTCAAAAATTTAAACTATCTGGTCGAAAATTAATCTGTTTTATTTAGAAACGTTTTATTTAAACGTGCAACTGTCGGGTTAAAATTTAATCTGCTACAGTTAAATATTCACTGTTTGGTTAAAAATTTATTTATTTGGTTGAGAATTCGTTCATTTTGTAGAGAATCAATTTTACGAGTAAAAATGTAAATGTTCGGTTCAAAATGTATGTAATTTGTTGAAATTTCTTATTTTTCGGTGGAAAGTTCATCTTTTTGAATGAAATTTGAACTATCTGGTTGAAAATTCAAATTTTTTGCAGAAAGTTAATCTTTTTGGTAAAAAAATTAATCTGTTTTGGTTGACGATTTAACTTTTTTGTTGAAAAATCGTCCTTTTTGGTTCAATTAAACTGTGTTTTTTTTACTAATAATGAAAATCAAGAGAAAATAACGTCATTTATTATAATAGTGTGGTGAGTAGTCCGAGGCCTGTTTAAATATTTTCAACTCTAGATTATTCAATTTTTTCATCACTCTATATTTACCTTTTCAAAAATAAATTCGACGATTTCTAGTAACCTTTGCTGAGAAGCAGATTGTAACGATCTTCCTTGTACAATTAAATTTTCCAATTTCTGAGGCGCAGATGTATCGGGAACACGAAGAATTTCTTTGTAGAGAGATTCAAGTTTCGTGCGATCATCAGTTTCTAAGTTATCGAAAGAAGATTTGAAGTTTCGCCTTTCACGGTTTGGTATTCTCTTTGGCTTTGGTCTACAATTCATAAAAAAGTAGTATAATTGCCAAACACAATTTAAAACTAAGGTTTTTTAAATACAATAATTACTTTGGCTGCTTAAAAGAATCTGTGTCCTTTCTTTGCTCATTCTGACTTATGGAGAAAGTGCTTATCAAGCTTTCGGGACTTTTGGGACGAGGTTCCGAATCATTAGGATTCAGAGAAGACTGCAGAATAAAAGGATATTATTGAAAATATGAATATGTATACATTATATTAAATTATATATTATAATATTATATTATTTTAATGCTTGTGAAATGTCACTAATAAAGAATTTTTCTCACCGGCTCATTAGAAAGATTCACAGTATCAGCCGGCTGCATCCACATTTTTCTGATTTCTGAATATTTATGAATGGATCCACTTCCTTTAGAAGACGAAATTCCATCTAAAAATTTAAGCAGACATGAACTAATCAATGCTACTTTCCATAGACGTAGTGTATGGAAAATTTTAAGAAAAGTTTTGTTGAAAATTCGTCTTTCTTGGTAGAAATTTAATCTTTTTGGTTGAAAATTTTACTTTTTTGATTAAAAATGCAATTGTTTGGTTTAAATATTAACTGTTACATGCATCGTTGACAATTAAGGTTTTTCGATGATAAGTCTATACATTACAAAAAAAATAATTTTTTGAAGGATAGTTAAAAATTCAATTATTTGCTTTAAAATTAGTATTTTTGGCTTTAGAATTAAATAAATTTGTTGAAAAATTATCTGTAAATTTGGTATAAAATTAAACTATTTGGATGTAAAATCATATTTTTGGTTTGAAAATTCGACTTTTTTACACATAATTCATCTTTTCTGCTTTACAAATAAATAATTTTGTTCAAAATTCATGTATTTTGTTAAAATTTTGTCTTTTTTAGTAACACAATAATCTTCTCACTCGAAAGTTTATTTTTTTAGTTGAAAATTAATTTTTTGTGGTTAAAAAAAATTTATTTTTGAAAGATTAATTATTCCATTTTTAGTTAAAACTTTATACTGTATATTGAATCTGTTGTAAATTCTTTTTTTTTTTGTAGAACATTTTTCTTCTTGGACAAAACTTTATCTTTCTGGATGAAATATAGAATTTGAAAATTCTATACACGGATATTTATAGAATTAGCAAAGACGAATAATTTATCCTAATGACTTTTTCCAATA
>JAAAKG020135661.1:0-13454 GCA_010014905.2 Druon quercuslanigerum | reverse complement strand
GTGCCCGAGGAACTCCTCGTTGGCTCGTTGCATGTCCTTTTTATAGTCGCGTCGCGTCTGGTGGTCTGGTGGGGTGCGCCGGCGCACAGTTCGGTCTGGGTAAAAGCGGGGATAGTCGTTTCAAATGGAACGATGACCTTTGGACGTTTGGACAGTCATGCTACATAGAAATACCCTCACGTACAGGCATATATGTAGCGAGCCGAGGTATTGCTCGTTACACACGATTCTAATAGCTTTGAAAAAAATATATTTTCTAGTACAGTTTCCATAAGAGTTTCTACGCCCCTTTTTATTGGACCTACGCATTTTTTAAAATAATAAATAATTGACCATAAAAAATTAAATTCAAAAATAAATTTGACTTTTTTTCGAAATAAGGCAGGTTTTTTGTTGTTTTTTTATTGTCTTGAAAGAAAGCTTAGGTTTTTCCTATTAAACTGTGGAGGTTAGAAGGTGGGGTTTTAATTTTTAATTTACGAAAATAAGCGTTGAGTACTCCGTAACGCTTATGACGCTGGCTCTCGAGCCCTGCGGCGCACCGGGGTTCCTTCATGATATTGTTTTTATGAAAAGTAATAATATATGCCAATATACTTGATCGCTCTCTGCAGTTTAAAAGCTTGAGACTGCCACTATTAAATTCCTACATTGGGTTCACAGATGAGTTTTGAAAAAATTGTGAATTTTGAAAAATCAAGTTATTAAATAAGAGATCGGGCGATTACTCAGTGATTTTATGGGCTGATGGTGGTGTAAGCTACGTCACTAGATCCCGTTTAGGTGGCCTCCGAACGGAAGATTTTCCGGGTAATTCCGGGTTGATATGGAATCCTATGTAGATTTTCGGCAGGAAGGTGTACAGGTGGCGCCCACATTGGTAAAATTCAGGATTGGTCCTAAGTAGTCGCTAGAATCGGACTTCGAACTCATTCATAGGTACTACGACCAGGGTAGCGACGTTGACCTAGGCAATAGTTTCAGTTTTGTAGTGATAGCTTTAAGGGGTTTTCGGTATCTGCAATAACCTGAGTTCATTGAACTTTTAAGGGAGTTAAGCGGAGAAATTATTTTCAGCGAAGGAGAGGATACGAGTTTTAATAAAGAACAGGTAGTCCTAGGAAAATACGGGCTCTCTACGCCTTGTGTTTTGAAAACGGGCTTCGCGTCAATAGGCTTCCTCATGATTTTCTACTACTTATATCTGGGTATTAATAAGCGTCCGATTCTTTTTGCCCATACAACTGGATTTTGCGTATCTACCTTAGTGGGATCTAATAGGATAGGTGCTTCGTGAGCGTAGAGGGAATTCACGGTTTTTGGATTGAGCCCAAAATTTAAGAAAGCAGGGGTGGTTTTTATGCAGGAGTGAATGGTGGTGATAAAGGCAAATCGTAATTCTGAAAGGTATTGGTTCTATATTATATGATCCTGTTTAACAGATACACAGGGCCACAAAAAAAATTTCCTTTACTTTTGATCAGACCAACTTTTTCTTATGTTTCGTTCTTACGGACTCATGATCAGCCTTTTTAAAAACTCTTGAAGTAGAATTTAAAGAAGCGATTTGCATAAACGTCGATAAATTTACCCCATTTTCTGCCCCCTAGAACCCGCTTGGAGCACTAAATTGGAAATCTGACCTCGGATTCGTGATCAGTGTTTTAAAAAAATCCCGGGGTAGCATTTTTAGTGCCTATAAACTCTTTCTAAGTTGTAGGAGTAAATTTAAATCTTGTTTGATTAGGTCTACGTTGAATTTTAGCTTTTTATGGTCTAGTAGACTTTTGAAACTCGTATTAAGGGCCGAGATGTTATGAAAAAATATTCATTCGATATATTTTGATTCGTAGAATTTATTTCTGAGGTCAAACTAATCGTATCATTTTTTGTTTTTTAACTCAAAAAAACCATCAAAAACCAGTAAAAATTTAGTTTTTTGCACATATCTCGGATTCAGCGTTGAAAAATACGTGAGAAAAAGTTGGTCTGGTTAAAAGTACATGCAACGTTTTTTTTGTGGGTCTGTGATATTATTATCATGGTTTTCGAAATCCGATTTAGCTTTTCCGTAGTGTTGGCCTGTGCGTGATAAGGTGGGGTGGTAGTATGGTAAATATTATGCTCCCGGGACAATTCTTTAAGCGGACAAAACTCTATCTATTTGGTTAAAAGATCCTGGATAATTAGGACGTATTCAAAAGCGGAAGGGGTGCGGTGGTTAGGACCGAAAATATCGGCAGCTACTATGGTCCAGGGCTCTTCGACTATTCGACAACTCATTAATCTAAAAGGAGCTGTTCGACTTTTCCCATTTGAAAATTTGTACTTTTCCGCACATAATCGGAGATTTCTCGGAACAGCTCTAACCAGTAATAATCGGTAACAACACGTGTGCATGTTTTATCGATCGCAATATGACCAGCTTTGGGTTCCATCGTGATTTTCTTGAATTAGTTGGTTTCGCATGCTTATCGATATGACAAATTTTCAGGCATTGAAGTCTTCGCGGAATGCATCTAATATTAGGTCCGGCCGGTAATAAAATAATTCATCAGTTCTGATTTTCCAGTTAAGGAACCTAACGAAAAATTTTTCAACAGCTTCGGGTAGAATGTGTTGCCAGGGGTCGTCCGTATTAACCAATGAGGTCACTCTATCCGCGTTTCCCTCAAACATAAGAGATAGGGCATCAGACACGTGGTGGGTCGCCTTTTTACGATAAACTATGGTATATTGGTGGCCCCATAAAGCCAATTTCTACCTTCCTAAGCAGCCTGCCGACTCTTCTCCATTATCCAGCTATCGTAAGCTGCTGTAATCCGTAAATACGGTAATATGGGAACGCTCCCTGTAGCATCGCAATTTTTGTATTGTCTACGCCGCGGAAAGGCACTCTCGCTCGTTAGCAGTGTAATTAATTCTGCTGGTATTAATCTTAGACTGGCATAGCGATAAATCTTTCTACCCCTTCTATCGTCTGGGTTAAAACAGCCCGTAAACTCGTGGAACTAGCGTCAGTCTAAAGTACAAACTCGTTAGAAAAATCCGATCGAGCTAGTACTGGGTTGGTGGCTAAACAGGAGCGTATGTTTTCGAAAGTGGTATGTTACTCTTTTTCCTTGAGCCACGGATGGTTATTCCGAAGAAGGAGAGTCAACGGAGCCGAAAATTGCAAAATGGGGTTCATTTTTATCTGGATCAACCAGCAGACCTTCGGCATGTACCAGGAAATCGAGGAACTTCACTTGAGAGCGACAGACTCGCACTTTTTGCGATTGATGGTCAGATTGGCCTCCTTGAGTTTGGTTAATACTCGGTTCAATTACACAAGG
Organism: Druon quercuslanigerum; assembly: GCA_010014905.2. Classification (NCBI taxonomy): domain Eukaryota; kingdom Metazoa; phylum Arthropoda; class Insecta; order Hymenoptera; family Cynipidae; genus Druon; species Druon quercuslanigerum. The sequence continues at coordinate 10,119 of JAAAKG020135661.1, read as the reverse complement.
TGTTCTTCAAAGGTTGCGGTAGCTATGATAATGTCAGCCAGCTGAGCGAACACAAAGGGTTCCATGTCTGAAGTAATTATTCGATCCATCAAATTCTGAAAGGTGGCAGGAGCGTTGGTTCAACCATATAACATACGAGTAAATAGTAGTAAAACCAGTTCCGGTTCAGTGAACATCGAGAGAGACCTGGTGATAGGCCTGACTTATTTCGAAGGTAAATGTGTAACTCAGGCATCTAAGCTTCTCTAGTATTCCACTCATGTAAGGGAGGGTATGTGCATATAGTTAGTTGCTGATTTTAATTTCCGAAATCGCTCGTAAATGGTTCTTCTATATATTTTTTCGTTATTCTTTAGCCACTTGCACCGTAGCATTGTGAATTTTCGTCTAATTTTAACAAAAACGTTTCAGCCGGGTCCTTCATTATTAAAACTGAATCTGAATTTTCCAAATTATTATTATTCTTATTTATTGTAGGACCTGGATTAGAGCAACCAGGAGACACGACGGTCCGTTCTAACGAGTCCCGCCGACATTTCCTTGACATTAGTGCAATTTATTGCAGAAAACCCGGGGTTATCGCATTTGTAGCAAAAAGATCCTCTTAGTTCCCTACAATCCCTAAATGAGTTTCCTAGCTGGTGGCAATTCCAAGAAAAAAGTTCCAAAGAGGACGATCTTGGCTGGCAGCAAGAAGAAGCACCCATCGAAAGGGTTATTGCCATCCAAGATTGGTTGGTTGATTGTTCCGCCATTAGTTTGTTGATTTTCTCGGTAAGGCTTTGCTTTCCCGTGGTATTACTAGCCTTAGGGTGTGTCCGCTTTACCGCAGCTTTTTGTTTATTATTATTGTTTTATTATTAATCGATCAAGTGCTTGGAAGGTTACCGGCAACAGGAGAAATGTTATAATTTAATTAATCGAATTAAATCTCGGTCGGGTGTTTGTCCTTGATATGGAGAGAATTTATCGCGGTAGCTCCACGATGAAAAGAAACTTATTTTGTTTCGAGATAGGCTAGACTTGGTAGCAGTGATTCTTCTATTGGAGGTGGGGGTCTAAATGTCCTTTGAAGTTTCAGTGATTTTTAAGTCGAATCGCCAGTTGTTCTAATTGATCGATATTAATTATCTCACTTCAATAAAAAGTGAGTTGTGATTTCGGCCAAATAGTCCGTTAAACAAATCTAGTTTACTTACTCTTGTTTGGAACGCGTCCCTGAATGCGATTGTGTATTTCCTGACAGCAATCACAATTATCAAAAGTCATCAACAACAAAAATAGTTCTCTATGCGAAATTGGCACTAAACTCCGGCATTAATTGATTCGCATTAAAATTTATTCTAAATCTTTGCTTCGACTATCCATAAACCAAAGGTTTGATTTACGTAATATCTCATACACAGGTATTATGTGTTGTGCACCTAGTCCGCGTTTTGGCTCCTAGGCTGCTTGAAATTATCTCGCGAGTGGGCATGTGATTCGCCGAAACTTATGCGTGGGCGTTGGTTACCCCGCAAACGAGTGCTATGGTGAGGGTAACTCATGTAAGGCAGCCTATGGTAAAAGTACGCATGCCTGCATCGCTGCAACGTTCTGCTGGGTTCGGTAGATGACTGGATTAATAGGCGTCTTGCCCTGAAAGCGCATTTTAAACGGTTGAAAATTAGGGTAGTTTTCTCGTAGCGGCCTGGATGCATCGTGAGTTGTACGATTGCTAATAGTGCTTGGTTTGGTTGGCGAATCTACGGGTGGAGGAATGCTTCCCTTCAGAACTGAATATGTAACGTAGGCGGTGGCAACGAGTATGCACCCTTTGCATGGACTCCAAAGTCGGATTCAAAAGTACTGACACCCGGATTTGAAGCTTTATCTTTTTCTTTAACAAAAAACGCTTGAAAAGGCATGAGTAAAAAAGAGAAATTAGTCTTAGCTTTTACTATATCGACTTTGAAGTCATCCACACTGTACATGAGACATTACGAATTTTCCAAGCGTCATTTCAGCTCTTAAATTTCATATTCTTTAAAAGTCTATTTAAACAAATGATTCAACCTGAATAAAACGTGAATGGCAGTCATTTGAAAAAAATTCGATTTTGCCCAGAAATTTGTTTGAGTTTGTTAAAAACAAAATTGTTGAGAATTTTTTTTCAATTTAGAGCAGTATATCAACAAATGACACTTTTCTTTAGAATTTTTCTTGAAGCAATTTTGTTTCCTTGAGCGTGGCTAGACCTTGTGTGGGTTGTTCCATGATCCAACCAGCGCTATTTCGAGGACAAGAAACTTAGCTTAGTTTATATTATGTTATTTTCAAGTAATTTTCAATTGTTTAAACAATCATAATTTGTATGCACATTTTGTACCCCCTGAAAATCGTAAAGTGTTTTTTTCGAAATAAATTATATAAATCTAATAAATAATAAGAATAGTTTGTTTTATTGGACGTTTAAGCAATATAAACTTTAAGGGCCGAAAGACGCCTTGAAAATTCGTAATACCTCATGTCTAGTGAAGAGGAGATTAAGTCTATGCCTATGACGCACGGGATACTGATCTTTTTTTTAAATGTGTCTTTTTTACGCTTAAATTGCACATTGCAGTGACAGAACGTTTTTTCAATACAAGTTTTCCAGTAATAGATTCTTAGCTCTACCAATTAATATAATTATTAAATTTAAGTAAAACAAAATGCCATTTGGTAAATACTTGTTACAATAGAAAAATGGACATTGAAGTTGCCACATAATACAGTCTGTTCATGCTCTCTGATTTTTGTAATAAAATTGAGCCAACCATTAAAAGGAACCCTAGCGTCCGTGCTGCTATACACCGCGATTCTTCCTAAATATGAGGATAAAGTTATGCCCACTACGTCAATGGCTCCAGACCAGAGACCCTCAAAGTCCATCCTGTCAATGGAGAACTTATTCTTGGTGAAAATTAGAACAAGTCCAACAACACGTCCATCCTCTCTATCCGACCTGTAGGTTAGGTCGCCTGAAATTTCGAAACTAGGCTCCTGAGATAACAAAGTCCCTGCAATGCATAAAAGATCCAGATCATTGTACTATTGTTAGGTAAGATTAACCTAAAACCTATAATAATAAACAAAGAAAACTTTAAAGAAACTATTTGCGATAGCGAAGGGTGGGTACCAAGTAATACTTAATATGCTAGCCGCTTAAGTAAACTGATTGCTTAAAGTGGGAATTTAAATACTATTTTTGATATCTAGGATAGTAACATTTTTAGAAATCAACAACATCCCAATACAACAATAGCAAGGATGCAACATTTCGTAATAGTGTAAGACTTGCCAGTTGCGTGACTAAGGACAAATCAACAAAATAAACATTAGAGGTAGACAAAACTCAATTTAACAGCTCCTCGGAGGGATTTAGCTGCTCTTTAAACCAATACTTAATTTAAATGACCCAAATAACTTTATCTACCTTTGTACCATTTGACTCAAACTTGGATTGAAAATTTAGAGAAAAGGCGCAAACCTAAAATATCTACCCTTATAAAATCCTAGTAAAAACATCTTACCTTACATCTTACCTTACATCTCCCCTTCTAGAAGAGATATAACCTTGAACTTATGGACAATTGAGGTTTGTCCCTTAAATTTAGACTAACAGAACCGAGTAATAATCTACCATTTGTCCCTCCTAGAGGATTTGAAACAGATCTTAATATAACTATCCGAAAATACCTTAATACAGGACACAGTAAGTATGTAAAATTAAAGCTTGAAAAATCAAATAACCGAAAATTTATTAACAAGAATAGCATTTGACCTAACTTTCTGTCTTTCTGCCATCAAAGTCAAAACTTCCTTTATGAGATTAGCTAAGAAAATTTAAATAAATGAATTTTTACTTTTAACCAAAAATTTATCAACAAAAACTACATTAAAGATATCTAACTTAAATCTCAGAATCTCGTGATAACCTGTCATTTCTCCTGTAACTGCTTTTTCAAGTAAAACTGACTATAACTGAACAAAATAACTGTATGTGCAGTTAAAATTTAAAAATAAAATAACCGACAATTTTAAGCAAAAACCACATTTAAGATATATAAATTAAATAACAGAATCCCGTAAAAATATGTAATTTTTCCCCTCTGAAAGGATTTAACCGTCCTTTAAAAACAAAATTGAATTTAACTGACCAAAAGTACTCTATGTTATCCTCAAAATTGAAAAAAAATAACCGAGAACCATAATTTAAGTCTAACAGAATCGAGTATTAATCTGCCATTTCTTCCTTCAAGAGAACCTTAATCTGATCTTTAACATAGGATTTAACTATTTCAAAATACCTCAACACAGGACACAATAAAATTAAAAATTGGAATTTGGAATAAAAATAACCGAAAATTTATTTTTAAAAATAACATTGGAGATATCTAACTTGAATAGCAAAATCCATTTGTAGTCTGTCACTAATCACATAGGATGGATTTAGCTGCCCTTTAAAACCAAATTGAATATAAATGATCTAAATAACTTCATCCATCCGGAGAGGGGAAAAACTAAAATATCTATCCTAACAAAATTCTAGCAACAGATTTAAGTGGTAACCCCTCATTTCCGCCTGGAAGAAAGACTACAGCGAACTTATTATGGATTGAGTTACATAAACTGAATTTAGACTAATAGAGTCGAGTAATAATCTGAAATTTCTACCGCCTCGAGGATTTGACTGACCTTTAACGCAGAGCTGAGGTTAAATGTCGCAAAAAAACCTTAACACTGGACAGAATAAATATGTAAAATTAAAATTTGAAAATAAAATAACCATGAATTTATAAATAAATAATAACATTTGAGATATCTGACTTAAATAACAGAATCCAGTAATTTTCTGTCGTTTGTCTCCTCTGAATGATTAAACGTAGAACTTCATTCATTCATCCCAAGATTCCTTAACACAGGACCAAATAAATATGTAAAATTAAAATCCAAATCAGTCTCCTCGAGTAAGTTATTAATAGGGTTCAAGTTTCTCTCATTTTCCAAGCGCGACGAAGTTCTTTTTATTTGATCATTAGTTTGGTTGCTGTTTGTGAAAGGATCATTGGCTAGATCTCTGAATCAACTCTAAGGGTGGCGAGAAATAAATAAAACTGACGCAAAAACACTGGGTAGCACATTACGAATCTGAGTCTCCACATCCTCCCCTTGAGGAGAAGGAATAGGCATAGAGTGAGAGAAATAAGGGTAAAATGCCGCAGAGCTACGAATTCTAGAACGGGAAATACCCGACTCAGCCAACTTTTTCTCCGCTTCTCCGTAACCACAGCTATTCCTGAAGAGGTATCTTATAACCACAGGGGCCGGATTGAAGGTGTAGTTAGAGCTCAGAAAAGTGCGTGGTATCTTTAAAGAGGAAAAAACAAATTCTACCATTTCACTAAGTGATCCATGTTTCATAATTCTCCGACTGGACAAACAACACGTGAAGTAGCCCGTGCTACCTATAGGGATTGTATAGAGCTAGATTCTCCTCGAGCTAGACCACACACCTGACCTAATTGAGACAGATCAGAATGAGGTAGGCTCACCTGATCTTCCAACCGCAGTTCGCTTATATTAAAAAATCAAAAAGCGATTTTAGAACTACGATGTTCAATATGGGGTAAGAAACAGGTTAGAGTTTGGTGACTAGGATTTAAAGGGGAATTTAACTAGAACCCAATATGTCACAAAACTATTTAGTCAGGAAAAAGACCTTATACCTAAACCATCAGATTTGGATACAGCAAAAAAGATACCCAGAAATTTTTCAGGATAAATACGAACAGCGATGTTTGCCAGGAGAAAATTTTAAGTTTCCCGGCTTGACGGAACTCTTAGAAGTATTTGACAAAGCCTTGAAGTTAACAATGAATTCTCATACGTGGAACACGAAAACTTCTATGGCAAACGAAATCCGAAGGATTTTTGGTAGGATATATGCTCTGCAAAGAGACTGTCTCGGATAATGCCGCATACGATACCAAAAACTCAATAAATTAAAATGCACACGATTTAAGATACAATAATCCTAGAGAAGATTTGCAAGAGGATAAGGATTCGAGGGGGCAAGTAATGTACTCGATAAATTCCTGCTGACAAACCTGAAATTAGAAAATATTAAAATGATAGTGTTAATCGACACGGATAGTGGGCTTTCTTACACATCAAGTGAGGTTCATAAATATAATAAGGAAGCGTTTAATAAATGACTGGCCCGTTTCAAACACTACAGTAGTAGGTGCAACCGGGGACAGACCTGCAAAATTAAAACTGCAGATATTCACTGAGTGTAAAGTCGAAGGACACAGTATTAGGGGGGTATTTCTAATCGTGCCAGGACTAAACGAAGACTGCATAATTGGGATTGACATATTAACTAAATCCCAAAGGCATAGATAGTAAACTAAAAACATACATGGGGTTAAATGAAAGTTACAGGCGATTATTTAAGAAAATGATACTCGAATTCAAAGACCTTTTTCACAAAAAACCTGATAGAAACACAAGCTATAGTCATTGACTGAAGGTTGAAGATGATAAACCATTCATTTGTAGGACTTATTCCGTGCCATGGAATTATGAAGATGCGGTCGACAGGGAAATCCAGGAAATGATAGCCATGGGAATAGTGGAAGGGACAAACAAGCCAAGTATAAATCCTCTGTTCTCTACTGCGAAGAATGATAGGTCAGTGAGGTTGTTTCTGGATGTTTGGAAGCTGAAAGAAATAATTATCGATGATTTCGAATGTATGGAACAAAAAGAATCCTTGTTTTTTAAGTCTAGAGGAGCACCTAGTTGCACCGTTGCATCCAGAGTCTTGGAAATACACCGCTTTACAACATCCAGGAAAATGCAATCGATTCACCGTAACACCGTTTGGCCCAAAAATAAGTACCGGTGCATTGGTAAGAGCGTTATATTCGAGTTTTAAGAACAAAAGGTTAGTTCTTAATCAACTTCGTTGACGACTTACTTTGTGTGTCGAGTACAACCTGGCTATCAAGTTTGAGAAGTCTAGTTTTTTTTAGGAAAGAGATAGATTTCTTGGGACACATACTGGGATCACTCGGTATCAAATCTAACCCTACGAAGATTGAAATAATAAAGGATTTTCCACGTCTTACAGATGTGAAGCGGTTGCGAGGTTTTTTTTGGGGGCTGATCAACTTCTATACGTAGTTTACCACAGGATATACTCATTACACCCTGCCGCTATTAAAAATTTTGAAAAGAGTGTTAAATCAAGTTAACAGAGCGGTCACCAGGCAGTATTTGAAAGGGTTAAAGATTTATTCTGCGAATACGATGTCCTAACCATTCCAGATCCATCCAAACCCTATTTTTTGCAGACGGACGCTAGCAACTTCATTCTGGGCGCAGTATTGTACCAAATGAAATAGAATAACGAGGACGAAATTGTGTTCGAAATTATCAGGATTTTTAGGATACTAGTAGGACGAAGGCATACTGATTGGTTTAACTGGCTAAGCGTAGTAGAAGACTGTATACATGAGGTCTACCACATGACCGAATTTCTTCCTCTAGAAATAAATGTAGACAAAAAAAGCTAAAAAGTTTTGGAGGAAGTGGTTTAGAATAGTAAAATGTATGCTTGCTGAGAAGCGAATCAGGGAGAAAGGCGTAAAGAGAGAAGTTGATTTCAATATACGCCACAAAATAGTACACTTTAATACGGGAGATCCAGTTTTAATTAAAGCCAACACTGTATCAGGCAAAGAAGGTCAAATAATATTAAAGTTTTTAGTGATATACGGAGGTCCTTACTTTATAATGAAAGAAATAAAGTCAGAGAAGTATGTATTTAATAAACTTGATAGCGATAAAGAATGGGGAATCCTTAGCACGAAAGATTGAAAGTTTTACTTAGAACGCGTGGATCAGAAAAGAACCCGCGCATATTCAAACTCTCCGCGGTCTCTCTCAATGCATGAAGGTCGCCAACAACGAGGATGGTATAGACCTAGGGTCGGATCGACACCAACAACACATTTACCAACAATAATGGTGAGATCAAAGACTTTCTCTAAAAGAGAATAGAGTATCACATTTAAGGATATCGTCATAGAAAGGGGAACAAGAGCATCACAAACGAGAATAGGAGTCACGGAATCTATGACGCACGTCGATGTAGGACGTATGCTGGATCCGAGCTTCATTTCACAGTCAACGCAAACGGGGAAAGCGAGCGTTCCATGGCGGTCGAAAAATTCAATGACGTGAAAACCGATTATATTACAGTTGATAACGTCCACATAGAACCGGAATGAATTCAGAACTGAAATCGCGATTTGCAAAGTTCAAAATAAATTCGAAAATCAGATTAAATTACGGTTGATAATATCCACATTGAACCGGATTGACGTTGGAACTTTGTACGCGATATAAAAAGTCCAGCTTGGAAATCTAAATAAAGACTAATTAAAAATGAATTCGGAAATCCGAAATGATGACAGTTAAGAAAAATCCAAACTGATACTGGTGCAAAATAAACACGGAAATCCTATTAGATTACATGGGAGTTGCTTGGCGACTCGACCGGCGAAGGAATGCTTCCCTCCGAAACTGTATACGTAACGTGAGCGGTGGAAACGAGTATGCACTCGTTGTATTGATTCCTTGACAGAAAACTGTTGAAAAAACGTTTGTTAAAACAGGATAAATAACCCTCTACCTTTACTGTGTCGATTTTAAAGTCCTTCACACGTTTAAAAATTGTCACCAAAAATTTAAAATATTCAGATTTGTCCAATTGGAGCGTGAAAGAGACCCATTAAAAAAAGGTCAGACTACCGTGCATCGTAGGCATAGACTGAATCTCCTGTTCACTGGACATGAGACATTACGAATTTGCTATAAATATTAGACATTTACGCATGTTCTTCAAATGTCTGATTAAATAAAAAATTCAACCTGAATAAAATTGAAATCTTCGGCTTTTGATTTTTTTATGATTTCTATGATTCATTGGGGAAAAAACATGAAATATGACTAAGGGTAGAACTTCTAACTTAACATATTCAGTCGTTTTAGGTTGTAATTCCGTGTAACAGCCTAAAAATAATGGGATTTTTATGGGATTTCTTAGGGATGAAAAAAGTAATGAATATTTCCAAAACTTTTGTCGTGTATAAGGGGTCTCTTGATGTGTAAAACAAATATATTTCAGCATGGTACACCAATAATATTCTGATTTTTAAGGCCGGATTTCCGACGTTTTCAAATTCGGTAGGTCAATTTTCCCAATTTCTAGATCCTCAAAAAACCTTAGTTGGTCAGTGAAACAAAAAAATTCAAAAAATATTAATATTTTACAAAACGGCGGCCATTTAAAAAAATCCGATTTTGTGCAAAAATTTGCTCGAATTTGTTAAAAAAATTCTTGAAAGAATTTGTTTTGACTTTTGCGAAGTTTAATGAAAAATGGCACATACTAGCGTTTAAAAATGTACATAGTTAAAATTGTGTGACGGGTTCTAATAGTTACGCAGCCATTTCCGGAGCATATATTAAGTCCGATTCTTCTTTGTGGAGCTGGTTTCTTTCCAAAATCTTATATTTTTGGCAATGCTGATTGGTTGCAATTTTTTTTCTTTGTGCCTGGATATTACTTGTGTGGGTTGGATCATGACCCCACCGGCGCTGTTATCGTTTAATTTCAAAAAATTGATTTTTTAAACCCTTCACACAGAATTCCCCCCTTATCAAATTTTATATGTTTTAACAAGTTTTTCTTCCCAAATCCACGAAAATATATTATTTTATTTTTAAATAATTTTCAAATGTTTAAACAATCACATCAATTACAAAAATCTCAGAAGTTGAAGATTTACAATTAATTCAGGGTAGATCATTTGTGTTACGTCCAGAACGTAAGGATTCTACGATATTATTTTTTTTACTCCATAATTTTAGGATTATTTTTTATTTTGTACATTATAAATCTTTCCTTTCAATCTTCTGTACTTTTACCTGCAATTTAGTTCTATTCTACACTTTATGCTAGAAACGTGCTTTAACCTAACTTTCCTGGCAACTATTTCTATTATATTTATAGCTTCAACATCT
>JAAAKG020135660.1:0-13454 GCA_010014905.2 Druon quercuslanigerum | reverse complement strand
CTGATTGTGTAGCTGCTGGTTCGTAATCAGATGATGACACGTAATCTTCTTATCTTTCAAATATTTTGAAAGATTTATATTTCCTGCTAAGACCCACCCTAATAATGTTTTTTGAAGTAATAAACCTTATGGGCGAAGTCTTATCTGTCCGACGCACAATAAATCCCAAAATAGACCAGCCCCGATTAGCAGGTCGATACGCGGATTTTTTATTGTTGGATCGGCGAGTTGTACATGATTAGGTATGCGAATGTTCTCCAAATCCCGTGGTGCGATGCTTGCTCCCAATTCTTCCTATAATCTCTAGATTGTATTTCATGATAAGAAGAAGGAATTTTTATTGATACTGCGCTAGCAGAAAGCAGCAATGAGATTATATCGTAAACCTCTTCATTAAAGTCCTCGTTGTAAGATAACTTTGGGCGTTTTTGTAAACGTTCACTTCTTGTAATTTCTGGCTTATTACTCATACTTCATACAGTGGACAAAAAATCATTATGTTTTGGTGCTGAACTTTCATTATCTGCTTTGGATAAGTCAGATTTTTGTCCTGGAATCGACAAATGATCAAATTATTCGGAATCAGAGTGATTTATTTCTTGCGAAGTAGTAACCCCTTTCATGCCTATGAGCGGTCATGTAATTTTATAGCTTATTTCGTCTACTATGACGTCTCGAGCTTTAATAAATTGCTCGGTTTCTATGACCCATACCTTATAACCGTTCGGTTTATAGCCTCCAAGGATTCCTTTGGTTGATTTTGAATCAAATTTCCCATCCCTTGTTTTATTATGAACGTATGCTGTCGAACCAAAAACTTTAACCGAAATCTTCAGGGGCGGAACTAGGTCCTCAAAGGCTGTCAACAATTCTGGATTGTTAATGATGTGCTCGCTTGCTCCAGAATCCAAATAGAAAAATAAGTTACTTGCACTGTCAAAGTTTTCTCTACTAGAGTTTCCAAGTCCGAGCATGAATGCAAATCCGTCACTGTAAGTATTATCTGATGTCTGGTTTTGCTCGGTGGATATGGCTGCCAGTGTCCTTTGTCTTGGCTTTTGTTTATTTCAATTAGCTCGTTTAAAATAGATAAAATCTTGTTTAATATAATTTGTTCTTTCACAGTGGTCACACCTCATATTAACAGATTTACAATTGTTTCTCCTAAAATTTGGTTTGTTAAATTTTGTATTATTGCCATGATAAGGTTTCTGCTGCTTTCTGTAGCTGTTGTTCTTCCGGTTCCTTCTCTAGTTCCATGGTTTGTTAACACTGGCTTCACCTGACATTGCATTTGTTTCGGTCCTTATCTTTACTTCGTGGTCTAGAAGACGAGTTTTGACAAATGCGAGGTTCAACTTATCATCACTGAGTGTTTCAAGAGCAGTAATGACCCCATAATAAGTACGTGGAAGAATGGTTAGTAGATGTGAAACCTCATTCTTTCTATCCAGTTTTGCCCCAGCAGCAAGCAACTCTGTGAGAATTTCGTCAAATTTTGTAAAATGCACAGTCAACAATGTATCGCCTTCTAATTTAAGCGACAGTAATCTCTTTCGGCAGGCTAGTTGGGTTGCGAGACTTTTCCTCTCATTAATAACGTCCAAACTTTTAAAAATATCTTACGCGTGTTGTTTGTCTTTCGCAAAATTCAAAAATGCATTACTTAAATATTCAACTGTGGTATTTCTCGCAGTCGAATTCTGCTTATTCCACTTATCACTCGAAAGAATAGAAAGTTCATCGTCTATCAATTTCAACACGCCTAGTTCACTCAGTAAGGCCTTCACTCGAAACTTCCAAATTGCGTAACGTTCACCATTAAAAGGCTTAATGTTTCGCTTTTGTTGCACATCCATTTTATAGACTTCTTTTTGCACACATTTTTCACGAAAAACTTTTTCACAAAAATAACTAAACACAATTTTCACACACGTTATTTTCAACTGGGCCCATAACCTATTAGCAGAGCTTTTCAGGTAGTATAAATTTATAAAAAGACAAGGAATGTTTTAAAAACCTTTGATTTTACCATCCGAATAGTAAAGCAGCTTAGGTTGAACTAGACTAACTGAACGACAAACGGAAACGTAGATTCGTTAGTCATACTCTATATGGCGTCAGTGTTTAGTCTTTATAAAATAAACTATAAACATATACAAAGATATGTCATATCCCTTGATTAACGTTAAAATCATTTTTGTCGAGCTTATTAAATCAAACTCTAATAGTTTATAAATTATTGAAAACTTATGTAGTCATTATTGTCGGAGAAAGAAAAATTATAACAATACAATTTTGTGAACTGAACCAGGACGACATTTTGAGAAAACATACTTAGCACAAAACAGGTGATATGACGTCACATTTGATTATATAATTATATATTGAGCAATTGCATTCATTATAACTAAACTCACATCAACGCGCCAAACTCTTTGAATTAAAAAAAAACAAACAAATTAATGTAATAATCACTGATGAAGATCATTAATGTGTATTCTTTCCGTTTGTATATTAACGCAAAAATTATTCTACTTTTTAATGAAGATGGATTCTATAATCTTTCTTATATATGTAATAATTTAATTTTGCTCAAATTCTGATGCTTTTAAAATTAAAATCGAAAACATGATCAAAGGACAAGGAATTTTGAGATAGGCTCGTGTTGTTATTACCGATTCTACAATCTCTTTTGTGTTGAGTTATCCGCGTTTTAAGTCTTCTGCTAGTTTCACCTATGTCAATCTTAGCACACATTTTACAGTTTACGAGGTACGCAACACCCGATAAATTTTCGATTGACTCTAGATCTTTTTTTTGTTATTGTACAAATTCTATAATTCATTATTGTTTTTAAAATATACGTTTATAGTAAATTGTTTAAGAGAACTTCTTATTTTTTCTGATAAACCTTGTATGTACGGAAGAATTAAAATTTTATTGTTTTTTAGTATTTTTTCTTAGCATTTTGACTTTTTGCTTTTACTAGAATTGTTATAAATTTTATGTCTTCTTTCTTTAATTATACTATTCATAAGGAGTAATGGATAATTGTTGATAATTAAAGTTTCTTTGATTTGTTTAATATTGTCTTTTCTGAACTGAGCATCACTAAGTTTTATTCCTCTGTCAATAAAATTTTTTATCAGTCCTATTTTTTTCAAAAGGATGGTGTGAGTTGTAATTGAAATACTGGGCAGAAAATGTTGGTTTTTTTTACTACTTTGTAAAAATTAGCCCATCATTCTTTTTATCACTGACAAATCAAGGTAGATTAGAGTGTTATTTTTCTCAATCTTTCTCAAGATTGTTATTTTTCTCAATCTCTTTCCTCAATTCTTGAATTTTTCTAGTAGGAATTATATCGAAAACATCATCTACATAATGTTTAAAAAACAGTGGCTTAAATTTTAAAAGTGACAACTCTCTACATTCTATTCCTTCTAATACGATATTCGATATGACTGGAGATAATGGCCCTGTTTAGCAGCCTGATGTTTGTTTGTAATAGCATTTATTAAAAGAAAAAAAGTGTGTTGTTGAAAACTCTTCTTGCCGCGATAAGTATTTTGTTTTTTGAGATTTTGGTTAAATTTCTACATAGACTTAATTTTTCTTCTACTCATTCCATTGCCAAATCTGGAGGTATATTGTCAAACATGGACACCACATCCAGAGACACCATGGAATGGGAAAAAGGAATTTTCACGTGTTTTATTTTTTCTCTAAAATTCCCCATAAAAATAAAAAAATAAAAAATTTGGACCACTCTAATGTATAATTGTTATTAAATTTTACTAAATTTATCAACAGTGAGATGCATTGAAGAATCATGGATGAAGCCCTATACTATGTATACGCATCAATGTGTACTCAGGCTTCCAAATGGTCTTACAGCTCAATTCACGCGCGCTGACATCGCTAGGGGTGAGTAAATTTATTTCTGTAAATATTTATAAAACATATAATTTTCGAATGTTTATATTTAGAAATATTAAGAAATATTTTAAAAATTATAATTTTTTTATTGACAAAATTTGATTTGTCAAACTAATAAAAGCTCGACTTGGCTCGGTGGAGTATCGGGGTTCGAGCTTTTTGCAAACGCCTATTTTTTTATTTTTTTTTCAAGCATTAGCCGACCAAGTTTTTTCCACTTTACAGAAAAAAATACGTTTTTTGTTTTAAAAATTATATTTTCATGTCCAATATTAAAAGTTATCGAGTAAACTTTAAAATTTTTTTAATCACCTCTAGAATATGTATAAAAAATTGTTTAAAAAATTCTCCTCTTCAACCTGTTTAATAGGGACCCAAAAAAACTCCTTAATTTTCAAAATCGGGTTTTGCTAGTTTTTGGTTCTAATGCTATTTTTTTTCTTTTAGTACAAATTGCTTCTAATAAATGAAACGATTTTTTCTAAATTTTTTAGCTTATTTTTAACTTTTTAGCATGATAAAAATAACTGTTGTAAGAATATGTTATTATTTTTAACATTAACTCTTCATAATAATGCGAAAAAGTAGCGGTTTTATATAAAATTTTCAACTTAAAATTTTTTTTTTTTAATTAGCCGTTAGAGTATGGAAATAACTAACGATGGCTTATTATCTATAACTATTTTATTTAAGAATAATACTGGATAATTACGATTTTTTATGGAACTTTAAGTAGTTCTTTGACATTATATTTATAACTAAATTATAAAATAACTTCAGCAACAATCATATGTCAAATAACATTTTATTATTACGAGATAAGGCGTATTTACTTTTTTTCGAATAAAAACTTAATAAATAATTTTAATATCTGTTGCAATTTTAGAAAAATATATTCGCAAAATATAAACAGAATTTTTAAAAAATTATTCTATGATGTTTATTTATTATTTGTGCGCAACAAAAAGCCAAAGCAAAGTGAAAATTTTTGAAAAATCTTATTCATTTTTGGAATTAGTAGAAGAGAAGATAGCTATAAGCAATAATAAATTATTCAACAATTATATTTGTCAAAATGCATTATTTATTACTTCATATCAAACGAAAAGTGGACAGAGTCGAAAATTTCTGAAAAAACTGTCACTTTCTAGCATTATTGGAAAAAATCTTGTCAAAAGAATAATAAAGTGTTTAAAAACTTTTTTTAAACTTGCATTCATTACATCCTTACTGTGTAAAAAGTTAATTAAAGCTAAAATTGTTAGAAAAAAGTAAAAATCAACCAAAAATCTGATATTTTTTTAAAGAAAATTTATTTTGTATTCAAAAAGACAAATTTTTCACCCAATACTTGAATTTTCTATTAAAGGATTAATTTTTTAACCCAAAAATATGAATTTCGAACGATAAGCTTTGTTTGTTTCAAATAGTTTATTTTTGAAAAAAATAGTGGAACGTTTATCCTAAAACTGGAATTTTTTCCAAAGAAGCAATTATCTAGCAGTAATAAAAAAATATAATTTTAAGATAATATTGTTATAATTTTTAATAAAGTCAAAAAAATCTTCAAAAACCTTATCATCTGCAAAAGCTAACCCACGTACACTTACTGTCCCGAGATCTACACCTTCTTCCTCGAAGAGGAACATTCTTGGACACTTATCTGACAACTCTTCTTTTTTTGTTGAAAAAACAAACGCATTTATTTTTCTGTGGCTTTAAACAAATTTTCGGTGACGTGCATGCGTGTGTGCGACAAAAAATTTAACACCCTACTTAACATTTATTGACTATTTTATTTAACTTTTTTTCTAAATGTATACATTTTTTAAATTATAGATTTAACATAAATATAAATTATTTACAGTGCACTGCATACAAGCACTACCTAAGCCATTCCGCGGCTTTAAATGTTCTGTTGAAGCTGGATTGCCACCCAGAAAGTCTGACATTCTTGATATGATCTACTAAATTTAAGCAAATTCACCAATATAAAATATGCTTTTTGTAAAACTGATATAGAATTGTTAAAGATGAAATAAAAAAATTATTTACAATCAAACCTTTGTGGAGAATTTCATTTCTGATTAGAAAATCCTAAAACCTCACAAACTATAAATATTAAAGATTTTCAATGCAATATTTCCATAATATTAGATCGGTAACTACATGTTTAAATGATAAACAAAGAGGAGTAAAACTGTAATTACAATGAGTTTATGTCCCCACATTTTTGCGCAAGCCTTTTAAAATTAATGTTGAAAGCATGGACAACTGCAATTAGTAATTGTGAATTCTCTTATATTAAAGCTCCTTTGGCTTTAACGATAATATTTTTGTCACTTATCTCGTGCCTTACACTCGATTTCATCGAAAGTGCAAAACTTTTCTAAATCATGTTCAACTCTATTATATCAAATGTATAATTCAATTATATTTGTATATCGATCTGGTGTTATTTATTTAGATAAAGCAAAATAAGATACAAATCTCATTTTGAAGGATTACATTAATATTTTTTCTTTTTTGCATGAAATTAGATCCTTAGCCACCCTGAAAAATTTATATAATTTAAATAAATTTATATTATTGAAATTCATTATATGTATGCATTAGTTTTGGAATAAAAGTATTATCATTGTCTTATTTTTAACATTAGAAAATACGCGCATCCTGTTAAAATAAAAATTAATACTAAACATTGTATTGCAAGTGTTTCGTTTTTCCATAAATTTAATTTGTCTATTTTCAATGTTATTTTTTAAAAGTTATCTTAAAAATTTACTTTTCAGTTTTTTCTTCTCCTATGTTGATTTTCCAAAAATTTAATTTGTCTATTTTCAACCTTTTTTTTTAATTTTTATGATAAAGAAAATCTAGTCGTCACACGTAAAAATTATTAATAAAAAATTTTTAGATACTTTTTGTCCGAAAAACTTTTTTCTTTTAATTTTCGAGAGTACTTTCTGACATTTAAGAAAAAATTAATTTATTTATACTATTTTTATAGCTTGTGTCATTTATCTAAAACCTTTTTTTTTGTTAAAATTTGTTTTTTACGTCTGAAAACAGAAACCAAGCGTCCTATATAAGAGTGAGTATGATAAATTCGTAGATCTGTTTAGAGCGCGCAATTTTAGTTTCTTCATTTTTTTCGTATCTTGCACAGTTTGACTGAAAGGTGCCCTGGAAAACACAACACAATTCTTCACATTGAAAGGAATCATTTGGTAAGATTTGAAGGCGGCCTTTAAACTGTTAGGACACGAATCAACAAGTAACAAAGGCGACTCTCGTTACTCATTCTATGTGCAAGGATAAAAACCACGTGTTACTCGAAACTCATGTAGTCAAGTCAATTTAATGAGTCAGGAACTCTGCGATCGATTAAAACTTCCATCTGTTAAATCGGAAGAGATTATATCAGGAGTGTGCAAATAGACCCAAGAACCTCAAAGGTGTGCTCGAGTCACCTTAAGCTCGAGACTTAGTAGATACTCAAGTAAAATAACTTTCTCAGTTGCACCAGAGATTACGGACGATATGCCGAACGTACCCCTTTGGCAAGGTGATTTCAAAATTCCAGACGGAATCACTCTAGCTGATCCGACATTCGCATTTACTCGACATATCGACTTGCTAATTGGCGGTGGATTATTCTGGAAGTTTTTGTGTGTCGGACAAATCCAATTAAGTAGTGAGGAACCTGTACTACAAAAAACTAAATTAGGATGGATTGTTGCGGATGAGATGGAATTACCTACCTCAACACAAAAAAGTAGGGTGGTATGCAACTTAATCACGAATCAACAATTACACGATGACATGCAACGGTTCTGGGCAATAGAGGATTATACAAACAAAGGCATGTATCCTCGACTCGACCCAGGTAACATTTCATAACAGCACTTTACGGCAACAACAGATCGATATTTAAAGGGACGGTTTATTGTGTGGATGCCACTCAATAAACATATTAATGAACTGGGTGAGTCCTTTAATATGTCTCATAAACGTCTTCTCGCTATAGAGAGAAAATTGGACAAGGACAGTGACCTCAAAGAGAAGTCTGTAGATTTTATAGAGGACTATGGTAGGCAGGGACACATGAAATTAATTCCGCCAGAGAAAGTACAAAACAATAAATTGGTGAACTATCTACCTTACCACGCGGTCACCAAGGAAAGTAGTACCACGAAAAAACTTCGCGTCGTTTTCGATGTGTCAGCGAAGACATCAACAGGAGTTATACTGAATGCAGCACAGAGAATCGGATATGTGGTCGAAAATGATGTTTTCAGCATCACATTACGTGTTCGTCAACACCCAATTGCTTTGTCGGCAGATATAGCAAAAATGTATCGTCAAATACAAATTTCTGAGGACCAACAAGATCTGTAACGAGTATTATGGTAAAACAACCCATCAGTACCTATACAACACTATAAATTAACTACTGTCACATATGGCACTCATCAGCTCCGTTCCTAGCAACTCGGGCTTTACGACAACTTGGCGAAGAAAACAAAGAAAAATATCCGGATACCAGTGAGGTCATTATTCGAGATTTTTATGTCGATGACCTACTCACAGGAGCGAACACACTGGGAGAAGAAAGAAAACTGCTACTTAATTCAGTCATACAACGATCCAAAAACATTGCGTTCATTTGGGATCCCCAGGAAGATAAATTAAAATACTCAATTAAGGACTCTTCTTGTTCTGAAAAGGTGACACAAAGAATCATTTTATCAAAAATCGCACAAATATTTGACCCTCTTGGTGTAGTGAAACCAGCAATTATCCGAGCAAAAATAATTATGCGAAAATTATGGCAATTAAAGGTTGGGTGGGATGAGAGCCTGATACAGGACATCCATACTATGTGGTTGAATTTTAGCTTAAAACTCCAGGCCTTAAGCAAAATTTTTGTACCCCGATTTACCTGCTGTGAAAAATTTTGACAACAAACGCATCGGGTCAAGTTCTCGTTCATCTTTCATGCGCAAAATCAAAGGTAGCAACTTTGAAAATAGTTTGGATACCCCGCCTTGAATTGCAGGTGACTCTGCTACCAGCACAACTTGCTGAGACATGTCTATCTGCATTAGCATTACAGATAGACAATCAATATTTTTGGACCGATTCATTGGTAACCTTTTGCTGGATTCAATCCACTCTTAGCCGATGGAAAACAAATGTGGCGAATCGTGTAAGTGAGATCCAAGGATTAACCAATAACAATTGGAATCACGTACCAACCAAGGAAAATCCAGCGTATCTGATTTGACGTGGTGTCAACCCAGAAGATCTACCTGCCTGTAAAATTTGGTAGAATGGAACATCCTGACTCACTCGGTCACAAGAGGAGTGGCCCGTCACTCGATTCAAAGACGAAGAAACAGATAAGAAGATTTCTGAAGAACAAAGGGATGAACGGACATTGATGTTGACTACTGCTCCCGAGTTCAAACTTCTTGAACGATACTTGTCATTAAACCGTATGATTGGAGCTGCCAACCCATTGCTAGAGTCTCTAGATATTAGTTTTAGAAATCACTATATAATGCAAATGTCTCCAGTGTTCGACCATCCAGACATTAGCTTGACCTCCAACCTACATACAAATAAAATTAGGCAGCTTTTTCAGCCTCTTACTTACAATTTCGCATGATTATACATCATAGGCTTATTTTGAATTGCCAAAACACTTTTTCGCATTCTTTTTTTGACCTCTATCTTCTGTCTAACTTCATCGCCAAGTTCTTCAGAAATTCTATAACTTTACAACTTTCGGTTAACTGTCACGATAGGTCATCCTGAAATCATCGAAGATAGCCGTAAAATATTTCGAATGGCGTTTTTCCAGTTGCCTTACAGATTGAAGAGTGAAGTTCGCGTTATAACTTCTTAATTCAAAAGATTTCTATAGATACCATTCCACATTAGTTAAACCAGTTATTAGTGCCGGTGAAATAGTTCTATTGAGCGTCTCAACCTGTGTCTTTTCTTGGGGATGCCTGCTTCAATAATAGATATGCTTAATACCGTTGCGACTGCAGAAAGTTTTAAAGTTATTTGCCGTAAATACCGTTACCCTATCCGTGATGAATCGCTTAGGTGCTCCGAAACCCTCAACCAATTCTTCTAGTTTTCTAATGACTTTGGAAGCTTTCGTATGTCTTACTGTATATAGATGGCCGAATTTGGTTAAATTGCATATGGCTGCTAGTATATACTTATTACCCTTCATCGACGTGATAAAAAGGTCCAAGATCATTTACATTAATTACCTCAAAAGGGTCGTGTTCAGGTGGAAATCGGATATGCCTTTTGACACAATGTCGTATTTTTGGAAAATAATAAAATTCTCTGATTCAGCCTAGAGTTCTCTATAAATCAAAATGGCTAGACAAATCATGGAGTTTAATTACAAAAGCTTTGCGCATTGCTCTTGGTACAACGTATAATTCTTTCGCATCGGCAATCTTCAACAAGTCAGTCAACAAGTTCGCCTATTTCTCTCTTTTTTTGTTCTGGATCATTCTTTTGTAAGATTCTAATTTTCCATGTCAAATTTTCATTGCAATATTGGTACATAAAGATCTCGTCCTCTCTAATAAAAACAATAAGTATTGTGCCACTTTCTAAGCTCTGATCAACTTCGTCAATAGGTGCAGAAAAAAGGGCATCTAAGTGTTTCATCTGTACTTAGTTTTGAAAGAATGGATATAAATTAACGCTCAACAATCGGTAATAACCGTAACGCGAATACCAATTAAGAAAGGTCTCAGACGTTCCATAGCCCTCACGCACTCAACTTCGGACGTCTTACTGCTAATAGCTTAAGAAACACGTAGGTCTTTTGTATCCTTCCCTTCAATCAAATTTGATCGTAGTCCATCAGCTAACGCGTCCGGATATTACTCGGTTTGATTCACGTTCGTATTGAAATGGGCTAGGCTAGGTTTGGTTCCGCTCATTCTTTTAATTTTGCGAACAGCTCTTTCGCAACGTTAGTTCCAGACAAGTTTTGCATTCGCTTCAAAGAATTTATTCAATAATCATAGAAATGTCTGGTATAAATCTCCAAAAACAGCTGGCTAGACCGTGGAATTGCCGACATTTATGAACATTTATAGTGGCTGGAAATGGTACAATCGAACTAGTTGTTCTTTCTCAATGACTAATACCATTTTTTCCAAAGGTAAATTTAAGATATTCAACCCGTTCCATTCCATATCTGCATTTTTTAAGTTTAACGTCAATCCTTCGTCTTTTAATAAAACTAGAATTTTCTCGATTTTCACTCATGAGCCCAAATATTACTCGTTCAAACTGTCCGGTCTTTTCAAAGGGAAATAAACGCAGTATTTTCTTTCTTCTGTTTTTAGCGTATGAGCAGTTATGATATTATTATCTGTTATCGGTTCTCTTTTGGGTTCTTATTTGAAAAGCGTTCCTGTAATAGTGAGAATTACATTTTCTGACCTATCGCCCGTCTTGACAAAAATATTATTTTCACTTTGATTAAGAATCGGCAGTTCAAGTTAATCATTTTCACATTTCGCGGGAATGAACTTTTGTATCCTGACTGGTAACTACAAGATTAGATTGAAACGTGAAACTATCCTTGTAAATAAACTCGATTCAGTCATTATTTTTAAAGTAAACTATCTGAGACCATTCCGTAAAATATCCCCCGATTATTATGTCATATTGCTGGGAATCGTCTAGCACGACTCTAAACCTAACCTTCGGAATTTCGCATTTTCTACCTTGAAAGTTTCATAAATCACTCGACGAAAACCTTATAAGACATTTGGAGCATGAATAAATTTAAAACATTCACTAGGAAAATCTACTGAATTTACTTCCGCTTTTTGTAACGCGTTTGTTACCCTACAATCTTTTGAAATATGCACGAATTCTTGGCAATTTTAACACTCTACCTCTTTTTTTACGACATTCCCTGGCTATATGGCCTTTCGCAGGAAGTCGAAAAAGTTCTATTTTCTTTTACGTTACTTCGTTATCCTTACGCGTCTATGATTCCTAATGCCCACTGTCTCTGCTGTTGAACGGCGCTGAGCCTTTTCTTTCTTCTCTGGAACCGCCATGTCGATATCGAGAACTCCTCGCTGAATCTATCGAAGCGCTGATCCGTTTCTTTCGCGCTGCCTCCAAGGTTTCAAAGTCCATGATATCCTTGAGTAAGTCATCAACATCGAAATGGCTTAAACTCATTATCGCAGTGCTCGTTTTTCTCTACTGGATATCTGTTTCTTAATTTCATCCAGTTTAAATCCGAAGGTTTTGCAGAGGCGTAGTTTATCAAAGAAGAATTCCCTTGTATTATAATTTGGCCCTTAACACCTGCGTTGCATTCACTCGAATCGTTCAGTCAGTGACTTTTCTATAAGGAAAGTGTTACACAAGGCAAAATGAAAATAGGTTTAATCTGTAATCGAATCTATATTGAAGATGTATCAATTTTTACCAGATTTTTATAGGTGACTACAGGCTGTTTCAAAAGCGACTGCCTCTATCCAATGGCGAATCATCGCAGTAGACTCCAATTGCTTGATCCACACTTTTGCACTTACAGGACCAGATAAAGCATCGCACATAGAAATATTGTGTGACAACTCTGGTGAGACATTATAGAGATGCTGCGCTGGTTGGGCCTAAAGTTGGGTAACTGCTGCTACATGCTCCGAATTTTTTGCTTTTAGACCGTAAGGGCTGCTGACAACTGCTGTACCTCAATTGCAGGTGCTGCTTGTTAGCCATTTACAGGTTGTGTGTTATCAATCGATTGCTCATCATTTATAGGAGGATTTGGTAGAAATCGAAAACCACCTGGTCCCTTAGCCATGTTTATAAGAGCCTGTGATGCTGTAAGCATAGTTTCATTGTTCTGTGAGTACTTTCATTCAACTGTCTGACGCTATTTTGAAACATTTCATTTCAGCACTAAAATACCTGGAATTTTCATGACGTTTCAAACACCTCTCTTCTGAACATAGCACGGCTGCCATGTGTAGATTTTGTAGTAAAAGCTTTCGAAAGGTCCACAGGGAAGAATATGTTAACTAATTACTTGAAATACATGCCAATTCTTTAGAAGATTTTGTTTTCCACTCATTTTCTTAATTTACGAAATTTGGTTTGAGTAATATTATTTTCTGTTTTTTTAGCCAATCTCCTTTTTCCGTTCTTTCTTTTATTTAATCTTTTATATAAGCAGTGATGCAAGGAGTAGACGTCTAATTGGCTTTAAAATTTTAAATTAAAATGAAATAATTCATTAGATGCTAAAAAGATCATTGTTTTAGAGGAATGAGATTAAGTGTTGAGTAGAAGAAATTCCCTTGTCTAAATCATCCACAATCATCAAGTCCATCCATGTACTAGAATGCTCAGTGTAGTGGGTGTTATCATAGGTAACTATAGATAATCCGGCAGAGAAAACTGCTGATTTTAAAAAATAAATGAAATTGATGATTGTA
>JAAAKG020135659.1:0-13455 GCA_010014905.2 Druon quercuslanigerum | reverse complement strand
TTTAAAAGTATTATAGAAGATTATATTATTTATATAATATATATATATATATATATATATTATATATATATATACTTAAAGAATTCATTGGGTTTTAAACAAAAAAATTAAAAGATTTAATCCGATTATCTGAATTGCTATAGATTTTAAAGGATTTAAAATTTTTGAGTTTTCCAAAGATTTCATAAGTTTTTCCTAGTGCTTCTAGTGCAATTTAAAAGATTGCAAGGTGTTTCGAGGGGCTGTAATAGCTTTTATGAGATTTCAGAGGATTTCATAATTTTTAAAGACATTTTAAAACATATTACAGATTTCAAAATCTTTTTTGAGAATTCACTCGATTTTTGTTGGATGATTACTAGGGATTTTATAAAATCTAAAAAATTTTATAAATTTCAGAATATCAATGATATTTAAAACATTTTAAGGGATTTCTAGAGAAATTTCAGGATAAATTAAAATAAAATTTTAAGGGAATTCGAGGGTTTTCTAAGGGTGTCTATGGATTTTAGAGATTTAAAGGTTTTCCATCATATTTAAAGGATTTCAGCAAATTTTAAAGCTTGTAGGATATTTTTAAATATTTTAAATGATTCTGGTCAATTTTCTGGGAGATGTATATTGTATACCAGATTTCAAAATTAGTGAACTTTTCGATTTCATCTCTAAAAAATTGCATGAAATTATTTTGCTACTATTTTTCAAAATTTATTCTATGATTGACACTTTTGAATTTCTCAAATGAGTCCGAGGCCTAATCTAGACAAATTTTTAAAGAATATGCAAATAAATAAGGCTAAATTTCATCGTTATAATCTTGCAACATATTTGTAAAATTGAAAGAAATTTCTCTTCATCGACTGAAAGAAACAAGAAAAATAGGCAAATTTAGCATTCCTTCTTGTACTTGCAGAAAGGAAAATATCTACTTTTTATAAAATAAAGTATGTTCTACCTGGGCGCAACCAGATATTGCTGCAACTTTACTGAAGTCAACACCACAAACTCTGAGTTTGTCCAAGATCATGTCCAGGGCTTTTATCCACATTAAAGTCGGTACTGTCACTACGTGAGGCTCTTCCTTTCTCTGCAACACGCCTCCGTAGGTTCTGTTAAAAAAATGTAATTAGATACTAGGAAAAATTTTCAATCTAATAATTTAGATAAAAAAAATATATTTTGAGAAAATACTGAGTCTAATTTACCTGAATTCTGGTAAATCATTGTCGAACTGTACGCTCGTCTCGTGGAGGACTTCAAGATCATTATTGACTACGACTGCTTTTAACTAAACATATAAATTTCACGTTTAAGATATTTAAATTTGATCCCAAATGTCAGTTAAATTTCTTTCTATTTAATTATAGGCCGTGGATATGTGTACCAAAATTACGGCACGATAGACGAATTTTTTCGGTACGAATAGCGGGACCCGGAAATTGAACTATTGGCATCAAAATTTCAGTTCAAATAGCTGGACTTTTTCGCTATACATAGACACTGTCCTAATTCTAATTAAAAAAGGAAAGGCTAGCTTAATTGTTTTCACTGTAAAAAAAGCTCCGCTTAATTCCCTGCTTTATTATTAATTAATTTCTCGGTTTAAAAATACGTAATTATAAATTAATGTATTATGAGTAGGATCATAATTTTCCGCCGTATTTCTGATGATGTATGTTATCTCTAAATGAGATAATAGTGACCCACGTCTGGGACGTCATTCAGAAGAATTAACGCACTGACTCTCCAGATTCAAAACCTTAACAGAAATTGTGATTTACACTTTTTTTAAACTCATATTTTTAATGAGAAAATTTATCATTTTTTTCAAATTGCAAAATTCTATTTCGGAAAATATTTTTCAACTTGTTAATTATTTTTTCATCTTGAAGAAAAAAAAGCTTACGCGCTGAAGCTTGTATTAAAATAAAAATGTTCGGTGACATACAAATTTTTCCTTCAATTAATTGTGTATTTCTTATTCGAAAAATGTCGTAAAATAAAGTTAAATTTTCACCTTTTGAGTCGACTAAATTAAATTCACAAGATTTTTGTATAGATCCTCCGTGTTATCGCTGTGACACTCTGAAGTACTCTTTTTCATACTTGTCTATTACATTTATATATTTTATTGCCATCGAGAATCGAGGACGAATTTATCGTCCTCGACTCAATCCTAAATATATTCTAATGTCGATCAACAACAGAGATCGTTATCAATACATCTGGCTTCATTTAAATGTTAAAATAAATAATTAGAATTCTATACGATAATTTCTCATCTATATATGATTTTTTTTAATTCCAATTAAATTAAAATTTAAAACATTATTGAGCAGTTTGAAATTTTAAAGAAATATTTTCAGAAATGTTGAGATAGAGAATGTGGTTAATTTCATATTTATTTTCTCTTATTTTCCCGTTTCACTTTTAACTTTTTCCAAACTTGTTGCAAGAGCAAAGTTAACCAAAATAAAAGTTCGAAAGTTTAGAATATTACTTATCTTCTCAATCAATCAAATAAATGCGAACAAAATTGGTTAATTTTTATTTAAAGTCCTTAGAAAAAAATTAACCATTTTTAATTAAAAAGCTTAAAATTGTAGAATTTCAAATCAAATATGAGTGGCGACAGCAATAATTTCAAATTAAGTTATTCGAAATTGGAAGTTTTTCAAATTGAATAAATTAAAATTAGGTAAAAACTTATAAAATGCAAACGTTCAAAGTCAAATCTAAAATTTTAATCGTTCAGAATTGTGTAATCTCAAATTCAAAGCTTTAATAGTAAAACGAATTAAAGTTTGGCCTGCCTAGTATTATGGAATTTTCCGTAAAAGTAACCGGTCAAGTATAGCGCTAGGACTAATATTACGGGAAATGCCGTAACGGTGGATAATTCGTTTAAATTTACATTTTCAAAATTAAGTAATTTAAAGCATCAAATTTTAACAAGTTTGAAAGTTTAAACTACAAAGCCATAAAATAATTTTTTTTAAAGAAATGTTTCATATTTTGAATTTAGAAATTCTTTCATTTAAATATTAATAATTACATTATTTCGAATTTAAATTGTTCAAAATTGTAGTTTCTACTTGAATGTCGTAATAGTTTTAAAATTAGCTTGTACTGAATAACATTAAAAATCGAATAGTTTCCGTTTAAGAATGGATAAATTATGCTAATTTAAATAAAGATTTTTCGCCTGTCTTAAAATAGCAACTTTTTTATTATTCATTTTTAAAGCTTTTAATTATTAAGGCCTCAAATTAAAAAATATAAAACCCTGAGTGATTAAATTAAAAAATGTAAACGACCGGCAAAAATCTTTTCTAAAACAGGGAATAAAGATAAAATTATAGCAATGATATAGAATTGTTAAAAAATATGTCTTATTGATATCGGATTAAAAAAATTAATAAATTATAATGAGTTTGTAGTGAATTCTCATTCAGTAGTAAAAATTAATTTACGAATGATTTTAGTTTGAATTTCGCGGTTTGAGTATTAACGCACGCTGGCGCGTGCGCGAGCGCGACGTCGCCAGGAGGAACGGTGGACCGACGCTGGGCGTCGGGACGTCTATTCTATTGTCCGTCTTTCTGAAAATAGTCTCATCAGGCGGGAAGTAAAAATCATTCGGCTTTTTGATATTATTTTTGTTCGTCATTACTTTTAATTCTACTAAACTGTCATGATTCAGTTATGAATCTACTCCATTTGTTTTAAATAACACAGTAACACACCACAATTAATGTTTATGTTTTCAGTTGCGAATCTGCAAGGCGAGACCTACAATTCTCCAAAGAGAAAATTTGAGAAAGAAGGGAATTCTGAAAAAATTAGCGAGTTTTTAAATTTTTTATAAATTACCTGCTGTGTGCTGAGATCTAGACCTAAGTATGTTGTGTTCGAAGGTTCGTCGCCCATATCTGGTTATGGAAGTCGCGGTCCGGGGAACGAACACCGTGAAACCGGTTCTGGTTCTGGACGAAGGAACGAGGAACCGTGGAATTATCCTGGGCGAGTGAGGTGAGTTGGCGGATATCCTCTTTGAGTTCAAAAACGTGCCTGCGAGTTCTCCTTAAGAACTAACGACTAACGGAAGAAATCATGACCAGCAATGCATAGGTCCAGTGAACCATACATTCTCAAGTTCTGAACACACTCACGCATTTTTATGTTAGTATACTCTCAATGTACGCAAAGCTCATGACATCAGCTTCTAATCTTATCTGGGTTTTTACAGGAATAATCGTTGTTTGTTATGTAAGTTGAAAACGAATGTTCGCGCCACAGGGCTCGATAGGAAGAAGTAAAAAATAAGTTTTCGATAAAGTCGATTTAGTGACGCCATACATTTTGGAAAAAGTCAGTTGCCTTTAGATTTAGATTTTTGATTAGTAACCTTTAGTTACTTTAGATTAGTAAACTTTAGATTTGATGTTCTAGTTGTTTATTAGTATTTTTGATATGATTAGGATTAATTGTCTATGAGATACGTTTATCTGAGACAAAAAATATACCGGACTATAGGTTTTATACATTAAATTATAATTGAGGCGGTAGTCTTGCATTTTAGAACGTGACCCTAGGTCAGAGAATTCCTGGAAATCAGGGGAAAGTCAGCGAATTTTTTGAGTTAGAAAAATTCAGATATTTAAAGAAAAAATTGCAAAATTAAGGGATTTTCTATAAGAGACCCTTTAAGGATATTAAATAGGTCAAGATCATAGATAATAAATTTGCATATTTTGATTTTGAGATAAATTATTTTATTCTGTTTACATAAGATTCTATGTTTAAAATATCACAAGATAAAGATTCTGGACTTTAAATATTAATGATCAGGGGAAAATTAGTGAATTTTGAAAATGAAGTTCTATTTTTATTATTATTTTTTTTGCTGTTACTCCTTCCTGACTATCATATTTTCAGCTAAAAATGTCATTTTTTGATTGAAAAGTACAAATTTTTGTTAATAGGTCATCTGTTTTTGCTAATGATTTGTCTTTTTGGGTTGAAAATTCCACTATTTTAGTAGAGAATGTAACTCTTTTGTATTGAAATCGCCCTTTTGGTTTTTAATTAAATGATTTGGTTCCGATTTTTTTGTTTTCACTAAATAATCTTTCTCATGGTTAACAAGTCTTAATCTTTTTTGAAAGGTTTGAAATATTTCAGATAAAACACGCTAACATAACCTAAAGTTGTTGGAAAATAGTAGATATTCTTTGAAATCGAATAATTTTTAATTAAAAATACCAATGATTTCCATGGAAAAACACAAAATAAAACAGAAAATTATCGAGAGTTGTAAATGTTTTACGAAATCTAATGATTTTTTGTGCAAAATAGCCGGTTTTCCCTGAATAATATTAATGTAACCTGAAATTTTTGAATTTTTGAATATTTGAACTATAGTGATTCTTTTTTTTAAATACCAGTTTGTGCTGTAAAACTTTAACATGACCTAAATTTGTTACAAAAATTATGAGCCTTTAAAATTTAATAATTTTTGTATAAAAATGTAAATTGGTGTAAAATAAGGCTAAAATAACTTCAAATTTTCAATAAATTTTAAGTCTTCGAAACTTTTTGATTTTAGAATATAATTTTAATTCCATGACAGTCTTAATTTAAACGCGTAACACTTGAAAGGTTCTCTACTATTCCATTAATCACGTTATGACTGAATATTATTTAGTAAATTGTTTAACTCAAAGAATGTCTAACTAAAAATAATTGTACGTAATATTTCTAAATAAAATAATTTCCAAATAAATGTAACGAGTATTATTCTAAAATAACTTTCAAGGATTGAAAGTAGATTAAAATTGAATGCAAATTACATATTTTGCCTAAAGCAAATGCAAAAAAACAAATATTCAAATAAATATAAATATTAATTCATTCAATTAAAATTGAACTTGAACATACATTTAGTCTAATAGAAAGTCAAATAAAAGAAATTAAGAATTAAAGAGTATAAATTTCAGAAGTGGCAAAAGAGAGAAAAGAGAAAAAGTTGAGTAAATCACAATTTGTCGAAATAAATATGAGTAACATTTGGGATTTTAAAATATATAAAGAATGATGATGAAAGATTTAACACAACTTGAAGTAATAGAAAGTCAAATAAAAGAAATTAAGAATTAAAGAGTATCAATTTTAGAAGTGGTAAAAGAGAGAAAAGAGAAAAAGGTGAGTAAATCAAAATTTGTCGAAATAAATATAAGTAACATTTGGGATTTTAAAATATATAAAGAATGATGTTAATATTATTTTTTTAAAACCGTTCGCTTCGCGGGCACATTCTCGTCGCATGCTAGGCGCGCGGCTCGCAAGTTTGAGCGCGCCTAGGGCGTGCGATTGTTGGTTCTCGTGCTTCGCGCTCGATAATATATTTCCCTTGCGCTCCGCACTCAGTCTTTTTATACTAAGGGTCAAACCATCGACAACAGTAATTTGGTGATAGTGAATTCCCTTTTGTTAAAGCTCCTTCGGCGTCAACGTACACATTCTCATCACGTATCTCGTGCTTCGCACTCGAATTTGTTTTTCAAATTGTATATAATTTCCATAAATTTCTATTATTACAATTAATAACATGCATTCATATTAAAACAGACGTATTGTTATTGACTCGTTTAAAGAATGCGCACATATAGTAATTAATCAAATACTTATTGAATCAATGCTTGTACAAAAACAACTCATTTTTGTTGAATCAAAATCGCGAAAAAACCATCCAAACGTATTAACCCGTTTCCACGTGACAAGAGTGAGGGAAGGTGAGTCCCACAAAAAATACTCCCCTACCAGCCCATGTCTGTCATTATTCAGAGAGCGGACTGTATCATATTTTGAATTTATAAGTCCATGTGCACAGATGGTACACTCCCAACCGTGTACGTCTCAATTTATACGAGCATGTTCTTAACTCACAAGTCCCCATGCAGAAATAGTACCCTTCTAACTGTGTACGTGGACTTGCAAGTTAAAAATCTGATTCGAAGTAATTGAGGCATGCACAGTTCGGCTCAGAAAAAAACAGTCCCGAGTGGTACTAAAAGGAGACCATTGGTGGGCACCCAGATTAATTTGTTTCACATTGAGAATAACAGTCTGAAGTTATTATGTTCAAAAACAGGACACACAAAAAATCAAAAAATAGATTGAAACTTACACATTTAGGAGGAAACAAACTGTGCACGTACTCTTGTGAGTTGCAAATCGGATCGTATTGGCTGAGACGTCCATAGTTGGGAGGGTACCTTCTACACACGTAGACTTGTAACTGAAAAATCTAATCGTAATAACTGAGACGGAGGTAGGTGCAATATTTAGAAAGAAAATATTTTTTTGATAAATTTGGTTCGATATTTTACTACACCCAGAAAAATAAGTTTTTTGATTCAACAAAATCGTTTTGTTGGCCGAATGTCGTTGATTTTTGAAAATATTTTTGTTAAATGAACACAAAGTTTTTGGTTGAATCGTTTTCTTGATTTTCGCAAATATTTAATTGATTTAACAAAATTTTTTGGTCGAATCTACAAAATATTCTAAGAGAGCATTTTACTAGAATCAAGAAAAGGATTTGGTTGACTCAACCAAAATATTTTGTTGAAAGCATCTTAAAAGTCATGGACGGTTGCGAACTTAGTATGATCGCGTACTTCAATTCAACATGACAGTCCACGTTTGAGAGTTCTCGTAGCATCGCGAAAAAAACAAAAATGTTTGCATTTCGGTGAACCCTTTTAAAATAAGTGATCCGGAAATAGAATCGATTGGCATTCAGTGAATATGTGAAAAATACGTAAGATTACTTAAATTTTTTTGTGCCTACGATTGCGTGATTAGGTTTTTTTTTTAATTATAAAGAAACTGAACTATTTTTTGAATTAATCCTAGTCTTGTTATATTTAGTAGTTTAATGAACAACTAAATAATTCACACAATACGACACAATTCCACGGTAAGCCATTTACAATGTACATTGTGCTGGGTCGTTTATGGTTAGATAAACTACAAGCTTTGATTAAATCAACCAAACTCTTTCCTTAGAACAGCAAAAACACTTATTTGAATTAACTAAAATATTATCTTGGATCGAGCAAAATGTTTGCTTGGATTAACTAAAAGTTTTACTCAGACCAACCAAAATATTTGCTAGTATCAACCAAAAGGTATGTTGTAATCAAACAAATTTTATTAACCAAAAAATTTTCTTTGGTCAACCAAATATTTTGTTGTCCATATAATAACCATATTCTTGGTGTTGGCTCAGCAAAAATTTTGTTAATTCAACCAAATCCTATTTTGGGTGTACTTAAATATAAATTTTATTACAAAAATTTATTCAAAATAAAAGTTTTATTCAAGATAATTTTTTCAATAAGGGAGCGCTGCTCTGAGATCGTATGTCCATAAATAATTTTTTTTTAAACGATAAATATTTTCTTCATTTATTAAGACTGGCTCTACTAATAAAGATTTGAGAAAAATGTTTAAAACTTATTAGCTTACAAAAATGTTGTAACGAATAAGTTATATTCGAGTCATCACGTCAAAAAACAGAAGTTTTGACTGCACAAGTTCCCACATGAATATTTTTTGCTTAGCCCTTTCATTTTAGTATTTAAAAAAAGGCCATACTTTTTATGGACAGCGTGTGAACGGAAACTCTTTGAAACAACTTAAAGTATAAGGAAATAGAACAATTGAAAATACAATAGTGTAATACAAACAAATTTTATATAATTTTAAAACTTACACTCCCTCATTTTATGTTATTTTATAGTCTAGGGGCCAGGAGGGGTTTCGTGACGAATCCGAATTTGCAATGTGTTTACTAGTGCGCGGCGATTTTCAAAAATTATTAACAAATTAATTGTTTAAACAGCCAAAAATTTTTTGCTATGGATTTTGAGCATGTGAGTGGCATATCAAATGATTCCTTATTTATCAAAGAATACGTGGCTTTTCTCAAATTAAAAAAATCTTGAATAGAACCAGTGATATTGCAAAAAACCCAAACATAGGAAAAAGGTGACCTCGTTTAAACAATTGATTTCCGCAAATTCACTCGTTTTTTATCAGTTAATTAACGATTTCTTGTTTTCTAATCGGTATTTTTGAAATTTTAAAAAACTGTAGTATTCTCGATAAAATGGGGAATGCGTCGGCATTTCGCCGATATCCGTGATTTAATTAGGAAAAAACTAACAGCCTGATAAACAATAAAATATAACGTCTATAAGTTTTTTGTTTGGTTTTTTTTACAATATCATGGGTTCTATTCAAGGTTTTTTTAATTCGAAAAAAGCCACGTATTCTTTGATAAATAAGGAATCATTTGATATGCCACTCGCATGTTCAAAATCCATAGCAAAAAATCTGTGGCTGTTTAAACAATTAATTTGTTAATAAATTTTGAAAATCACCGCGCACGAGTAAACACCTTTTAAATTCGGATTCAGGAGGTCAAAATACGTCTAGAAAGCTTTGGCGTTCCATGGGACCTCCATCGGCCACGAAACCCCCCCTGGCCCCTAGATTATAATGAAAGATGTTAAGTTTTTTTAATTAAAAAAAATGAGTAGGGGTCGTTCTGGATACTTAAAATTTTTCCAAAAATGTTAGAAATTCAATCGATCTTTAAGTCTCAAAGATCGTATCTACGCATAACGAAATTTAGAAGCAAATGTCCCGGTCGGACAACAAGAACTATTTGTGCTGATATTTCGGTACAAAGAATCTGGGGCGATCACTAGAGAAATTGATCAGCAACCTGGGTTGAAGCAGCTTGCGGATCGAACGTATTATTTAAATGAATAACACCACAGTAAAAACTTGGGGGTATATTTTGTGGATATCTCTCGAACTTGGCGTACGACATGCCGAGTACGTGGGATGCGTAATACCGACTAAGGTGGGTTAGGAAAAGTTAGTTTTATCAGTTTGCTCTAGAGGTTACCTGGAGACTCGGGTCAACTTGAATCAGTGAAGAAAACTTAGTTTAATATTTAAAATGTATGAGTTTACAAAATAAGACAACCTCAACACGCACGATACACATAATACTGTTGATCAAGACATTGACTCTTTAAATTAATTAATCGCGCAACTGAGATTTTTTTTGATACACTACGACGAGCGAGCCAAGCCACCTTCTCTCTTATCTGCATCTTTTCATTATCTTGAAAACCGTAAGTATGAACGTAAGTCCTCAGCTCGGCTTAATTATTTTACAAAGTGCGAACGAAGCATCTTTTAAAACGTAAGATAAGCAAAGCTGTCAAAATAATAAACAATTCATTTAGACATGGCTATTTCAAATCCTAAAAAGTATTTTAAGAAGTCAAGAGTAAGATTATTATGCGTCGAATGACGTTTTTTAATTCGTACCCCGAGAAGCGGAGACTCCGTACCCCAAGTAGTTGATACAGTCGATCGATACTTCGTACACCAAGCGACCGGCACTTCGTACACCAAATGATCCAGACTCGGTACCCTACATGTCTGCGTAGCATTCACAACGCAGGGGAAATTTTTGTTAAAGGTATATCGTGCTCTGAAATTGATCTTTCATTCACACTTTCTTTTTTCTGTAACGGGAATTATAGATCAATCTGAAAATCTACATCCTCTTTCCCCACATTACTCCCTTCCTCGCCGAGTGAGTCTAATATAATAATAATAATAATAATAATAATAATCGTATTTCGGGTATATTCGTACGGAAACTTTGTATTTTCCAGGATACGTTTAATTATTTAGTCAAATTTCTCTCTATGCATAGTATAAAAATGATAAAAAGATTATTAAAACTTTTTATAAACGCTGTAAGAGATTAAAAAAAGTATTTTAGTGGAAATACACGTTTTAGAGATATGTAGTTTTATTGTATACTAAATTTTATCGAAAAAATTGCACAAGACTCGAACATAGCCATTATTTTAAAAATGATCAAACTCAAGACTACGGTAGATATAAGA
The DNA here is from genome assembly GCA_010014905.2 of Druon quercuslanigerum. NCBI lineage: Eukaryota > Metazoa > Arthropoda > Insecta > Hymenoptera > Cynipidae > Druon > Druon quercuslanigerum. The sequence continues at coordinate 2,449 of JAAAKG020135659.1, read as the reverse complement.
AATGTTTTTAAACACGTCCCTAAATGATTCATTATTTCGAAACAACACACAACGCAAAAATAATAAAAGATTACTGAAGCTTTTTAATAACCGCGGAAGAGATTTAGAAGCATGTAAATATTGTACCGATGACGAAATGATTTCCCATAAACTAATATCCAACAGGACATCAAAGGTACTATAGTATTGAAAATATTTGGAATACTTAAATTAAATTCTTTTATACAATATCTTTTATGAAATCATCTTATAAAAAACTCTAATGCAGCTCTATATGTATCATATATTTTTTAGACTTCTTACTTTAAAAAGTAATCAGTAACATCTGTCAATTTCCCTATAAAATATATTCAATGCAATATGGATGGCAAATATGCCTGACATTAGTGTCATCCTCAGATAAGAATAATTTGATATTCCCCATAATACAATGAATCATATTTTCTGTATTATATACAAATTAAAAATCTGGAAAAGATTCCAGTTTCCCTTTTTCTATTAAGCAATCGTAAAAATCGTATTGCTTTAACCGTAAGTATTGTGCTTGCCTTTTTCTAAAAGTTTTTAACGTAGAATCTTTCGCACCTTCAATAGTAAAGCAAGTCTTTTTTTTTAGCACGGCCTAAAAATATTGGACCTGTACAAAAATTACAATATTATTTTTAATTTATATTTATTTTTAAAATGATATATTAAAAAAATAATATTTTCATGCTACCTTCACATGAAACATGCTGAAATAAACCACAAATGCTTGTAAATCGGATACACATAATTACCTTAAACTTTTATCCCGCAAATTTCATCCTAGAATGGAAAACTTTGCTTATAACCAGAATTACCAGCTTTAAAATTATTGTTTTTCTTTTCTCTCGATTCCTCAGCTACGGAAACATCGAAAAGGGAAGTTATTATAAGTCCCTGTTATTCTAAAAAGAATCCACTTTTTTAACAATTATTGTTAAATCATAGTTTCTCCTTTTTTCTAGAATTTTCATTAACTTTTCACGCTGGTGACTGAAATAAACTTTATCAGCGTGTTTCTACAATAATGTCGACGCCACAATTCCTAGCTCCTGATATTATTACAGCTTTTCCGAAAAATTTGTCTGATCTTCTGTATTCATGGCTGTGAGGCCGGTTTTCTAGAAAATGTTTCAATTCAAGGAATATAGCAGGGATATTTTGATTAGAATGAGAAATATTATTTGAAGGAGATAACCAATTTTTTTGGAAAATATGACAAATATCATTAGGATTTCGAAAAATTATTTTAAAATTTAGAAAAGTACAAAGCGCTTCAATTCATTTGTTGGAAGTGATCATATCAAAAATCAATAATGTGAAATTTAAGCAGTATACAGAATTAAACAAAAATTCCTCAATCTAACTCAATAATATTATGATTATTTCTTAATTATCAATATAAATAGTTTCAGGCCATACTGTATCTAATTCAATATAAAACTTAAATAGGAAAAAATAATAAATTACTTAAATACATAGATAATAATTAGAGGCCATTGATAAATTACGTTACACATTTTTTGCCCATTTTTTACCTCTTCCCTGCTCCATGAAACAAATAGAAACAAAATGGAAACACTAGAATTACGCAATGGAAGAATTTTTAATTTGAAATCTATAAAATGGAATAAATTTCCATATAAATCTTAAAAAGGGCATCATTTTCTAATATATTAATTAAATATTAAAAAGTCCTTATTTTCAAAACCTAAAAATTGAAGAATTATCATAGGTAATCTATAAAATTGAAGTATCAAAGAAAAATGTTCAAATTTACATACACTGTAAAAAAAAGTTATGCTAAAAATCACATTCGGCCGTTATTTTACCTATAAGACTTTTGAAACTTGACTGTGAATAAAGTAGTAAATTAACGAGACCTCAATAATAATTAACTTTGTCCTACAATTAAACTGAACTGAACATTGCGATAAAGCCGTGACCAGGGTACTTTGACAGTCGAAGTGTAAAATTGAAGCGTATTACACTGAAAAGTATTTGACCTATATTATGCGACGTAAAGATACATAGAGCATTGCATTTACATGAGACGGTTAATTTACCAATAACATCGCATTTACCATTTTTCTGTGTGACTTAAGTTGACGGAAGGTAGAAGTGCTTGATAGAGAGCAAAATTACATGTAGTATGTTATTGCCACTGATGGAGGTTCGCTTCGGACCTACGAAACAAATCGACAAAAGCAAGCGACCAGTAGCAGCAGAAAGCAGGTTATTACGACTTTTTTGCGGTGGTTTTTCGTCAGGGTGGCTTCCCATGGCAGTGTCAGCTTTTACGCAAAAATGCCAAACTTCAAACCACCTGGCATATCAGCAAATAGCAGTGTTGGGTGGACTTCCGAATAGCACCCACCGACGATTTTCTTGAAACTACGTATACTTACGTATTTTGATGCGCTGA
>JAAAKG020135658.1:0-13455 GCA_010014905.2 Druon quercuslanigerum | reverse complement strand
TCCGAGTCAGAGGCGTATCAATGTTAATGTTCGCCCGTATCTTTATTATTTAATTTTAATTATAAAAATAAGACGGAGCGTCTCATGATAAAAATCGGTTAAAAAATTTCTGAGGTGGAGTATTTTCAAAAAAATTCATCAAAAATGTTCAAAGAGAAGTAATTCCTTCAATTTTGTAATTTTTTCAAAATATTTTACCACAATTTCTTACCTATCTAACACTATTATTTCCCCCAGTTTTAAAAAAGTCGCTAATTTGGTTAATAACTCTGATATTCCTGACCTGGAATCTCTCCATAGCCACTAAACTGAGTGCGGCGTTGCCACGCTCATTGCTTCACTAGTATGCGATGTATACGTATCTCATAGGTTTGTTTGTGTAGCAACCGACATTGTACAAACGTAATAAAAGGTTTTGGCAAAAGATTCGGAGAAACGCAATGGTTTTTGTGTCAATGGTGATGAGTGTCTGATTTTACGGAGTGGAGGTGTAGGGGTGGAAGATAAGTGAGGAGGTAAATAGGATACAGGAGATGTATGTAAAGTGGACACTGGGATTAGCAAGGAATACGCCGAACTATATTTTGAGGAAGGAGACAGGAAGAACGAGTTTAGGGATCATAACGGGGAGCCGAGCATGTAAATATGAGAACAAATTTTTGGAAGAGGGGGGAAGTAAGCTGGTTAGGGAATGCTGGTGGGAGAAGGAGAACAGAAGTAGGAATGGGAGGTTCGAGGTGGAAAGGGAAAGGTATTTTAGAACGAATGGAGTGCAAATGGATGAAGTGAGAAGGAGGCATGAGGAAGGAAAGAAGGTGTATTAGTTGGTTAAAAGGAACAGCATGGAGAGAGAGAAGGAAACAGGGGAGCAGAGAATAATAAAGTCAAGGCTTAATGGGAACTATATTTGCATTATGCCAAGGGAGTGAGCGCAATATTTTTGTGAGAAAGGAGAGCAAGGAAGTCACGAACTTATAGCGAGAATGAGATGCGGATGCATGGAAAGTTATAATAGGTTCTGGCTTTCTGCTGAGAAGAGAAGGTGTGAATTGTACGGGAAGGGGGATGCAAAAGTGGAGCGTTGGCTGGAAGAGTGTGAAGAGGTGGACAGGAGTCGGATAAGCATGGAGGTATTGTTGCATAAAGGCAGGACAAAAGGGCAGTTGCTTGGGTGAAGGGGGTGTTGGGTAAGATAGAGACGAAGAGAAAGAAGGAGGAAGAGGAATGGAGAAGAAAAGATTGTATTTAGGAAAGAAAGTAGATTATGAAGAGTGTACATATTGTAAGTAAAAGATTAGCTGCGGAGGCAGAGGCTGGCAAGGCAAGGCAAAGCGAGAAAATAGTGTCATGCGTGCGAGGCAAGAAAGTATCGACATACGTGCGAGGCGTTGTGAAGCGAGGAAGGCAAGGTCGGCTTAGATATTATGTGTGGAGGGATGTTAGTTTTAAGGATTTAGCTGTAAGAAAATTCTGTAAAAATGGAGGTGTAAGCAAGTCAATTTTTTAATGCCAGCAGGCTGAAAAATAAACGTTTATCTATCTAATGCGACGTTTGGTTGCCATATCGAGAGGACTGTCATCAGCATTCGTACTAGGTTTTTCTATTTGTTCCTCGTCGTCGAGTGATAGGAAAAACTGTATTCTACCATGCCATCTTCTGTTATTGAGATTTTGGTTTTAACACGAAAAATTCGTTATTGCTCCCTGCACGCAAGTTTTGCAAACTATTCAATGCATTCTGAAGACAATTTTGAGACATTAAAAAATGCATTTCTTTTTGCGGTAATCACACTTTAGCGACGTTAATGAATAACAGGACTGAATACCACCATGTCATGTTTAGTAAGAATAGCCAATCGATTGCCGAACATAGGAAATTTGCATGCATTATATATTCTCTAGTAGCCTTTTCTCTTGACATTTCTTGTTCTAAACAGTGAACCATATAAACCAGATTTTGGATGACCACTTCTACTGATTTCAGCCGTGCATTCACACTCTAGTTTTTGATGTAGAGTCTTGGCGGAGTGTGCCGCCTAGCTGTAATAGATTTCTGTTTTTTTTCAATAGGTTCTCCCATCATCGAGGATATTGCTAGAAGTGGTTGAAAATTCACTGTAATGTTGCCAAAAATTTTTAAGTGGCTGGCGATTTTTTCAGTTACATGAAATAGCTTTTTTACGACATATCTCCTGACAAGTGCTTGCAACCCATTCAGTTCTCTTGACAATACGGAAGCGCACTTAAAAGCTTGACCACATAAATGGTAGCTTGCAAAGGGCCAACTAGTAAAAGCATTAATTTCTGATCTTCGGTCAAACCCTGATTTTCATAAATCCCTCTGTCCTTATCGATTTTGGAAAGTGTTGAAGGTTGATTTTCAGAGAATGTGTATTTAAATTCAGTAATTGGTTCTTCGTCGCATGAACTCGCGAGTACATAATTACAATTATAAAAAGTTGTACCATCAGCACTTTCTTCAAAAGAAGATTCTTATCCGCCACCACTAGCCTCAAATGAAGTATCGGGAGATGATTTAGTTCTCATAGAATTTTGACCGTAATCGTATCCGCAGAATTCTGATCATCATCGTTTTCAACTTCGATTGATACTGACTTTGGGCTTCAACTTTCAAAGAATTTGCTGACTTTGGTCTGTCTGGGGTCGCTTCCAGAACTCTCTAACTTTCTTTTCTTAATCTTTCCACTTCTTAAATTCACTTTTCTTTCGTATTTTCCGTGTCTTCTAAAATCATAAATAAACAGTTTATATAAAAGCAACTGTTTGCAGTGACAAAGTATTCAATACACTTAATTGCTAGAAAATATAGTGACTTCCTAAATATAGTGACTATATTTATTTCGTACTTGGAATGTTCAATTTTTTAATATAAAACTTTCAATTATTCAATATTAAAACTGATGAAGTAAACAATTTTAGATCTGAATCTTAAAAAATTATAATATTCAAGAGTAAAATAAAAAATCACAGGTCTAAATGTTGGAAAACTCGAGAATAAATTATGATATTCAATAATCAAATAAAGAAAATCCAAAAAATGTTGATCAAGGTGTTCAAAATGTTGGAAAATGATAGAATTAAATAATGACACACAAAAGTTTACAAATTTTAAAAAATTTTTGGTTTAATTTACAAAACTACAGTCACAAAGACAGTTATTTTTTTAATGTTTTTTTTCATTTTTTACTTTGAAAAATAGCTGGAAAACTTCCAAGTGTTTTGCATGTTATAATAATGAAACTTCTCACAAAATGATTGAAATATCTAAACAGCATACCTAGAAATATCTGGAGGCAATATTTTGTTCTCAACTATCTGCTCAGATGTTCAGCATGAAAAAACAACTGCTGCACGTGTTCCATAATATGTAGTCCTGCAGTGTATTGATTTCTTTTCCTTTTCCTAGTGTCTATCTTTCTCTTTTTAATGTGTTACGACGATAGGTACTACAGAGGGTTTGCAGTGCAAACCTGGCGTCCTGTTAAAGACTGTGCCGCCAGCGCTCGTCTCAGCCGAAACAATAGGCTCCCCAATGGCAGGGTCAAGGGCCTGTATTCGAACCCCGTAGTAGCTTATACCCAAAATAATACACCAGAAACATGTAAGACCTTACAGCTCGGGGCTCTAAATGAACTTAAAAACAGTCGACACAGGTATAAAGTAGGTATACGAGGCGGCGCCGTACCTGCATATTGCGGGCGCCCGCACCGAAGGAAAAGAAGATTTGATGCAGTAACGAAAAGCAGTACGGCGCTGTAAAGGGATCGGCCCACGGAGGCGCTGAAATCCCAAGTGTGAGTATGTGCACGCTGAGGCCGAAGTAACAAAGACCGTTATTACAAGTGTCTGATGTAGTTTGGCAGCTACTGGTTATGAACGGTTATGATTCTAGCGCTTATGCACGGTTGATATTCATTCTTATGCGCGGGAATTTGAACTTTTGAATGTCACGAGCTATAAATATAATATGAATTAAAACGTGTTGGACGTAGAAAAGACCGGGGCTAGTTGGGACACGGGGCTACTTGGGACAAAGCTAATTATGATACTAATATTGTGAAAATCTGAGAACAATTGTTACTTTAGATTTACTCCAGTAGAGGGAGCACCTCCTGGACATTGACATTTGCGGGAAGAATCGAATTAACGCTAAATTAAAAGGAAAGATTTAAGAAATAAAAAGCTGCAAATAAATTAATTGGGAAAAGAGAGAAATCGGTATGGCATTTAAAGGTGAATTGATTTGATAGAATTAAGACATATTATATTGAGATAGCGTAAGAAATTTTATCTACTAATTTAATTGTATGAACGGTTCTAGGATTGGTTATTGTAAATTTATACAGAAAGAAAGATTACCATAACTTGACTTTAACGTGAGAGAATGTGTAACTAAGGAAAGTGTGAGAAAAGTTAATCAGAGAGTAGAATAGTTTATAAAGAACCATAAAGATATGAAATGCAACACTATGTTTGGATTTGAGGCTCCATGGCGGCCCAGTTTACTATAACAAATTCGTCCGGAAAACGACTTTGGCGCCAGCCGAAGTCGATTGCAAAACACTTCTAGGAACAGGGCTTAGGTCAGCCTTCCCTGACACGTGCATTTCAGGGACACAATCCTATTGGATAAATAGCCATTACTTAACGCGGTCTCTCGTCATTCCGAATAATTTAACTCGCGGGACTTTGAATATTTTTCTGAGTTTGAACTTATAAATTTTGTAGTTTTGATTTGATTTTCCAATTTTACCTATCCATTCATAAGCCTTAATTCTGACATTTATAAGAAATTTTCTGTGTCGCTGATTATTTTCGAAATTAACCAATTCAACTAATTCATCAGTTTCGGATAATCATCAAGGAAAATAGAGGACATCGTTCGTGTTTTCCGGTTTCCCAAATCGGCGGACGGAATCTTTATTTCAAAAAGGGGAAAGCCTACTCCCAAAGCAGCAGAAGGGAATAATTTATTTCACGGAATTCCAAATTCCAAAATTAAATTTCGCGCTAATAAAGTCTCACATCCGTCACACTATTTAACATATCACGCCATCTGTTTTAAAGTGGTCGAAGCTCCTGGTACGGAATGTACCAGCGTATTTTGATGCCAAAATATTGGGTTTCATAGAAAATATTTCCAAATATGTTTTTTCAAGAGTCTTGAATAACTTTTAATTTTGTTACTTTTTTCGTTAAATCGCCCTAGAAATTTTTATTATATTTCCAAAAGAATATTAAAATCAATGGTTTATATCAAAAGCTGTGAGATTTCGTAGGAAAGATTTTTCTAACCTTAAATTTTTTATTTTTTGTAAATATTCTTTGCCAAAAATGCGGCAGAGATAGGTTGGGGCAGATTTTAGTGGTAAAAGTTGGGACACCTCAACGGTTCAACGTTATAGCAGTGCTAGACTTAGCTTTTGTCGGTGTATTTGATTGCTTAAACTTTTGTTGAGCTTTTCTGTTTACTCCGAAGATCTATACAGATGCGGAATTCCCAGCGAAAAACAAAAAGGGCAGAATATTCGGAGGAAAGTATGACATACGCCTTAATACTGTCTGCAGGCATTACAAACAGTTACAATAACCAGCCCAGTTTCCTTCTAAGGATAACGTGAGAAAAGCAGTATCTGGCTACAAGAAAGTCAGAAAAGTGAAAACTTGAAAACAACTTGAAAATTTTTAAAATAAGTTAAATATCTTAAAAAGTTATCATTTCAACGTTTTTTCTTTTAAAAACAACTACAAATTTTCTAAAATGGCATTGTCTTATTTGTTCCAACCTGCCCCGTAACCGGACAGGTTGGAACACTGGACATGGTCTTAGTTATACAATCTCTAAAATTTATATAATGAATATTATGCGCTCAAAATATTCACATAAATAGGCAAGGACTATACACTTCAAGATGAAGCATAAACGATTCTGAAGAAGTTATAGAAAGATGCGAAAAATTCTGGAGTCAAAGTTGTGCTGAATATCCCCCGGTATCTCCTACTCCAATAGTATATTTTGATTTAAAAAAAACAGGAGTTGGCGGAATATGCTAGAAACTGATATAATCTAACAAATTGTGAACAATACTTAGTAAAAAAATCTCCAATATTATTTAAACATAATTTTGGAACTCATTCTCAACTAAAGTTTTATACACGGGAGTCCTAAAACATTAAAAGAAAGTCAGAAGTATGCAGTTGGAACTTAATGAAATTTTTTTCTCTATAATTTTAAGATAAAAAAAAATAATCGATAGAAAAAAGTCGGTAAAATTATTTATTATTATTTTACATTATTCACATGTTGAATGAAGAAACAATTCAAATATAATGAAACTACTTCAAAAAGGAATTCTTTTTTTAGAGAAGTAAACATTTTTTATACCACTCTAACCCCAAAATCTCAACTTTGATATGATTTTTCGGCTTTCGCGGTATAAAATACTGTTCGATACTTGTCTGACAGGTGATTTTTAACACACTTGCTTTTTCTCACTCGGTTCGCTCGTGCGAGAAACGTCTCGTGCGCTAAATAATCACCTCTCACAGGCGTATCAAAATGTACTCTATTACGTCGAGACTCATTTAACTGTACAATTTTGAAAATACGATTTTATTTTTAGGAGCCTATATAGTACAAATTCCGTTTAATTTTTTCATTTTTTTTAATATCATTTTAACAGCTTTTCATAATAACGTAAAATGTAATTCTTTCCGAATTAGAAGTTTTTTCCAACACAAAAGTAAAAAAAAATTTTCCCACGGTAGTTAAATCTGCAGGTTCTCATTATTTTAGAAACTTTAGCAGCATTTATGAACCTATTTTTTTAAAACCTCGACTTTTGAACCTCTGGCATTTATATAAACCCACGAATTTGGAAGCAATTCAGTTCTATTAAATCTATTGAAAAGTCCACCCAAGTTAAACTTACATAATCATTATTCAATCCATGTTAATCAGAGTTCAGAATCTTAAAAGCTTTCTTCTTTTCAGAGTGCTGTTCACATATACATTGACCGAGTGCTTAAATTACTAAAATAAGTGCTTATTAAACAAAGATTATTGCACCAATGGGTATTACTCATCCCTGGTATAGATTATGCACCGATCTGCAAACTTAAAAGAGGAAATCGTATTCTATTGGTGTTATTCATTTTTTTTGTTAAAATTTTTGGATCGACGAAAATAAATTTTATTCATAGAACTTATAATAATTTTACATTTTGCCCAATAACTATAGACCCACGGTCTCATTTTTAATGCGCAATTGAGTTCAGTGACTGGAAAATGCTATCAGTGAAAAAGGGCAGAAGGCATTGTCCGTAGGTCTCGTGTCAAAGTACACCGCGACAGTACATATGAGTATAATTACAGTCAACTTAGCTCTGCGAATACGTCATCTTGATGATTACTTTATTTCTACTTTATTGTCTCGCTCTATACCTTCCCAAGCCTGTGTGCTGCTAACAATCAAAGAAGCCGCGGATGCAAATATAATACCTCAAATGGCAACAAATGAATAGTCAATAAGCCGTACAGAGTCGGGGACAATATTAGCTGTTCATTATTCTCAAGCATGTAATTATACCCACGAAAGCACTCATGAACGCACGCGACCAATACGACATATGTGGACCCAGTAATCTGCAATGTTGTACAATCTAAAAGTACAGTTCACATTGCTTCTAAACTTACGCGTCAACCATTTTTATTATTCACTTGAGACTGGATTCATAATAGACATAAAAGACGAACTCAAAACTATACCTTGCTCCTAATTTTGAACCTACAACATCTTCGCAAAACTTTCAAACATCGTATTAAATTAATTGATAATATCCTCCTCTCATCAGTAACATGATTTAATCTGTGGCTATAATGAAGAAACCGGGTTAACCCGAGAACAGGTTTGCAAAACAAACTTTTGTAGAAAATTTTCGAATCACGTACTAGTATTTAAATTAAAAAGTTTGATAGCGATCAGAATTGAGTCCATTAATGGTTTGAATCGACTCAGACAGTTGGTATTGAAATGACCAAATTGCAATACATGTATTGGAAGTGCTGCAAATTGTGAAGTCACCGTCAAGCAGTCCAATACATGTTTTGGAGCGCTTATAAGTCGAAAATTGCGCACAAGGAATTCACGGTATTTAAGGAATTTGTAGAATTCATAAAATCTAAGGAATTCATGAAATTTACCAAATTCAACGAACTCATGGAATTCAAGGAATTTATGCAATTCAGAGAATTCAAGGAATTCATGGAATTCATAGTACTAAATAAATTTATGAAGTTTAAGTTATTCATGGTATTCACGGAAATCACGGAATTCGAGAAATTTACGAAATCCAAGGAACTTGCGGAATTCAAGAAATTCATGGAAGTTATAGAATTCATGGAATACACTAAATTCATGGAATTTATTGAATTCGCGTTATTTATTGATTTGGTGAAATTCATTGCATTTATGAAATTCATTGAATTTAATAAATCTACAGAATTCATGGAATACGCGGAATTTAGGGAATTCAAGGAATTTATGGTATTCAAGGAATTCAGGGAATTAAAGAGATTACATGAAATTCATGAAGTTTAGGGTATTTGTGGAATTCATGACATTTCTGGAATTCATGGAATTCAACGAATTTATAGAATTCAAGGAATCCACGTAATTTATGGAACAGACTTAATTATTGGCATTTATTGAATTTATTGAATAAAATTAATTAATGGAATTTATTGAATTTAGGTAATTCATTGAATTTGTTAAATTCATTGCATTTATAAAATTTATTAAATTTATACATTCCACGGAATGCATAAAATTCACAGAATTCATGGAATTCGAGGATTTCAGGGAATGCACGGAATTTAAAGTATTCATGGAATTCACGAAATTAATGGAATTCTATGTCTTCACTGAATTTGTGGAATTTACGCAATTTGTGGTATTCAAGGAATTCAAGGAATGCACGGAATTCAAGGAACTCACGAAATTTACGGATTTCATGAAATTCTCTGAATTTATGAAATTAATTGAATTTATAAAATCCACACGATTCGTAGAACTTAAGAAAGTCATAGGAATTTTTGGAACTTAAGGAGTTTACAGAATTCGAAAAATTTACTGAATTCACGAAACTCACGAAATTCACAAAGTTAACTGAATTCACGAAATTTACAAAGTTCACATTCAATAGATTCATTTAATTTAATGAATTTCGTGAATACCACGAATTCCGCATTCAATTTAATGACTTCCTTGACTTTATTAAATTTCATAAACTCCTTAACATCTTCGAATCTTATTAATTCCATAAAGTCCATAAATTCCTTGAATTTCATGAATTCCGTGATTTCCATTAATTCCGTGAATTGCATGAATTTCGCGATTTCCATGAATTCCGTGTAATTATCCATTGAATTAGCTAAAATCCTTGCATTCCACAAATTTTAGGAATTCCATGAATGTCGATAATTCCATTAATTCCATGAATTCCGTCAATTTTAGGAATTCCTTATATTTTATGAATAGGCGCGCTATATACTATATGTATGTTAGTAAAAGTTCTGGCTCAGTCGGAATATTTCTTTTTTTTCATTGAAAAAGTGTCACATACAAATCCCAGCATTCGGAAACTTCAACATTACGTATTTATTTATTTATTGTATATTTACTTTGCTGCAGTGGAATCGCACAGACTTGATTAAATCCGTTTTATTGAAATATTAGTAGAAACTGGACATAGCAGATACCGAGGCAGATACGAAAAGTACTTCCAATACAACGGAGCAGTTAGTTATTCCTCTGCAGAAGATATATAAAAACATGTTTTAACAAAACGGTTCTGCGTGTTATGAATTGACTAAGTGAACTTTTATATATCATATTCTTTTTAAAGATAATCGTGTGCTATTCCAGTAACGAGAGTTACCTCTCTCAGATAACAAAACAAATGTGTTTATATAAGTTCTCTGGGCAAATTCGGTGCAATCTTATCGCAGTAATTAAACGAGATTTTATCACCTGCGAAGAAAGCTATAAATAGATAATTCTGCATGGGCATCACAGAAGCTGTTTTATTCTTTATTTTCTTACTGTGTTTTTTATTGATTGCTAATTCAAGCATTCATTCATATATGAATATGGTTGTGCTTTAATTTTTTTCTTATGTATTTACGAAATATTTATTGTTTATGTTTGTTTATTTTCATATAAAGGAAGTCACAGAAAAATTATATAATAAACTTATCGAATGTTAAAAATTGAATTTTCAACAAAATAGTTATTTCTAATGAAAGAGCTTAACCTAAAAATTATTTTTAATCCCCAGAAGATTAATCTTATAAAAATAGAATAGTTAATTTTAATTTTTCGACCTAGGAGGTGAATCTAAAACCAAAAGAATGATTTATCACAAAGTAGTTCAACTTTTAACCAAGCTTCTGAATTTCTAACAAAAAAATGACTGTTTGAAAAAACAGATGAATCACGAACCAAAAATATAATAGTAAATTTTGCTACCAAATGCATTTAGGCGAAAAAACAAGAAACAGGGTATTCTTAAAGAACAGAGAAAAAAGAACAATTTTTTAAAAGTTTATAAGAAGGGAACATACTAAATGTTATCTAGGTTCGTAAAATTACTTCCACTGACCCCCCACCCCCAACCCTTCCCATGTAATTGGTAATGCAGTTTATGGACGGCCCTTAAAGTTTCGATTTTGATAATTAATCAAAATATCTTTATGACGTATGGTGCAAAATTTCTTCTGAGCACGCGCAGACTTTTTTTAGCATAAAAATACACATACAAATTCGACAAGACCCAGGAAACGAAATTAAAACAATTTAAAAAATGACAGAGGACAAGTATATTAAGACTGCACTGAAGGAACTGTATTTTCAATTTTACTTATTCAGGATAAAATATCAAAATTACAGAGAAAAGGAATAACGTTTTACAATCATATTTTACACTCATATTTATTAAAAAACTAATTATTTTCGATTTTAGCTCAATATGGCTGTCAATCCTACGCCGCGAAAGTCTATGAAAAATAATATTTTAAATTTTGCAAATTTAAATAAACTCTACAAAATAAAAAAAAATCTCAAAAAATATTTTATTAAATAATTTCTTAAAAGATTTGAAATATTTTGTCTACAAATTTACGTTGTATGATTTAGCCATATTGAGCTCACAATTAAAACTTTTCATTTTAAAAATAAAATGAGTTGTTATAAAGTTTTCGCGTGTAGAATTCTCATTTGTTAAATTTTCAAATGTATAGTTTCATTTTGTTGAATTTCTATCACATATTCTTCAAAAGAACAATTTTCTGAATTATTGTTACAAAAATTGACTTTAGTCAATAAATATTGTTTCCCAAAAAATGTAAGCAAAAAAAACACAAGGTAATTAAGCATTAGTTACTGTTAAAAATTTGTCACTAATATTATTCATGGAAAGTAAATTTTAATTGCAAAATAAATTATTTTTTCCATAAAAATGTAGTATCTAAAGCTATTTTTTACGATACAATTGCAAGAGTAGATACATCTTATGCATCTATATGTTTTTTTTTAATTCAAAATTTATAATTATAATTTATTCATTTATTGAAAATAATAATTTAATATCCCTTTAATACAAAATTTTTATTTTATATTTATAAGTATTTACTGACAGTATCGAATATTCGATAGACTTGTTCGACGGTAGAAGAGTGCGGGGGGAAAGATGTTGGATGGCATGATCTGCGGATTTTGAGGCATGGGGGCATGGAGAGTAGACACAAGGAGACCAAAGTTATGTAACGAAAAATGAGTATATTTTTTCGCGAAGTACACACGCTTGAACTTCCCGTGCGTAGCGCTAGTAAGAACACTTGTTTAAATATAGCCTCCCACGTGAAAATACAATAATAGAATCTCAAATAAATAATTATAAATTATTATTTATGAAATTATTGGACTATGTAATAAATAATTATTAATTTAAAGGCATAATTTTCTACGCAAGTGTAAATGTGGTCATACATTTTTTGAAAGTCGTTCGAAACTTAATACAGGTAAGTAAGGAAAACATGTAAAGGAAAATAATTTCCATGACTGAACTTGTTCTTTTATGACAAATTCTTTTGTGTAGATTTTTTATTATTGTACTTACCATTTCGATATTGCACATTCACTTTATAAATTACATATTTAACGGACAGAGTTTATTTAACAGAGTATTTACTTTCACATCAATTGAGATTATATTATTGTATTTTCACGTGGGCGGTCATAATTGTACAAATTTTCATACTAGCGCCACGCACCGGAAGTTCAGGTATGTGCACTTCGCGAAAAAAAACCTGCTCATTGTACTTTTCTTTGGTCTCCTTGTGTCTATTCTCCATGCATGGGAGGGGGGCGTCATGCAATTTCACAGAGGGTCCAAGGACAGTGTGGAAAATTAGTGTAAGGATCGCTATTTGGCCTCGAAATTTTTCTTACACTTCCGTTGCATGTACAGGGTATTCAAAAAGTCTCGATACACCTAAATATCTCTCCAGGTAAATATTTTTTCAAAAAGGTCAAGGTTATTCATGAAGTAACTTTTAACCAGGAATCCAGTGGTGACCTTGAATTTGACCTTGAATTTGATCTTCAAGGTTATTTCAAGGTCAATTTTTTAAAAATGGAAATCGAAAGAGCGGGAAATTTTACGTCCAAACATGTTCTCAGGTCCAGGTCCAATCTGTACTGCTTCGGCTTAGGTGTTTACGAAAAAGGTCGAAGTCATTCTTGGAGTAACTTTTAACGAGGAATCCAGTAGTGGCCTTGAATTTAACCTTGAGCTTGATCTTCAAGGTTATTTCAAGGTCAAACTTGTTTTACATTTAGCGTTACCCAGGAACAATTTCGTGGACGTAGTAAAATCTGTTCCCTTTGGGGTGCTTGATTTACGTGAGTCCCCTTGCCTCTCACATTTAATTTTTAGCATTAATCAGCACAACATCTTATTTTAAGTGCTCGAATTGTTCTCCATTCACCTCTCGACAGTATGCTAATCGGTAATAAAAAGCATCAATAGCGTTTTGGATCATTTCAGTGGGAATGAGAGCTGACTCATCAATGATATCCTTCAGATAACCCCCCAAAAAATAATCTAGAGGCGTCAAATTAGGTGACCTACCTGGCCATTCAATAGTGCCCCTCCGCCCTATCCACCGATGAACAAATACCTCATCTAAGTAAGCGCGAACGTCTCATCCATAGTGAGCAGGTGCATCGTCCTGCTGAAACCATATGTCTTCAAAGTTGTCTCCGGCTATTTCTCTGATTACAGGAACTATTGAATGTCGAAGCATAGCTTCATAGCTTTGAGCATTTAAGTTTCCATTGATGAAAAATGGTCCTATAATCCTATTATTAACTA
>JAAAKG020135657.1:0-13455 GCA_010014905.2 Druon quercuslanigerum | reverse complement strand
ATCGGTGGGTTTTTGAGTAAGCTTCGTCAAGAGCTGAGTGATGACTTTTTTAAAGTTATTTTTGGATACGATAGTAGCCAAAATGTGAGTCATTATTTCTATTGTGCTTAGCCCAAACAATGTTACAATTGCCAGAGATGCAATTGACAACCTGCATACCAGGAATGCCAGATGGATTCATCTTAATGAACACCAAGTACCTCATTTGCCTAGGCTGGATATAAATTATCTGGAATGACTGACGGTAAAAATCTATCAGCTGAATCTAGCAGGAGTTTACATCCAAGACATGTTTGACAGGGAGCGAATGGAAGATTTGGGTTTGGACGAACTTGTTGATGAACCGGGTTTAATCAGAGTGCGAGTATATTCTCGTTTCAGACGCGCAAGGAAATATCAGATCTGGATATCCTATATAGAACATAACTTGGTTAAAGCAGCCGATGATCAAGAGCGACAGCTGGATGAAGCAAAAAACAATTAACAAATATTGGGGTACTATTGTACTTGTAAACTGGGCCCAGGACAGTCGGATCATGTGCATATGTAGCAAGCATATTAAGGTATTTAGGATACGCATGCCATCAGCAATACACGTTAGTTTTATAACATCTGAATCAAAATTGAACGTTATATGACATTTGAAAGCTATCCAATTGTTATGTGCATAGGTGTGCATAGATGGGGTCGTTCACAGTTGCTCCGTGCACAGTTGTGCGTCACCTGCAATTGACAGGACCTGATTAATTAGATTGAGTAAGTAGGTACGCACTTAGTGATGTTTAATCACATTTAGTTTGTGTAAGTCTCATCCAAAAACTACCAATTAACATTTTACAGTAGTTAAACTACTCCTGGACATCTTTCTCATACTTAAGTCTTAACGACGTAGTTGGTAAGACATGATTAATTAGTTTGAATGAGGAATTATGCCCTTGGCAATGTAACTTCAAATTCAGTTTATGTTACCATGATTCGAAAAAAACTAATTAATTTTTTTACGGAAGGTAACACCCACTCAATATTACAGTCTTGACGACAAGCTTAATAGGATCTGATTAATTAGTTTGAATAAGTACGTACATAATTGGTGATTTTAATCAAATGCAGATTGTTACCTCAATCCAAAAACTACCAATTAATTTTTTTTTACAGTTTTAGATATTATCAATCAGGGGACCCAATCCGCGCAGAATACACCAAACCGCTCAAATCCACGACCCCCTCCCCACGCCCAACATGCTCGTTCTCTTCACTAAAGTGGTTTTGAAAAGGGAGAATGCCCTATTTCTGAGTAGGCTAAAAAAGGTCTTGCCTCAGACACATGCGGTCGTCTGCTTCAGAAGCACTTTTTAGGCCTAATCAACTATGTCCGTAGAAGCAGATTCGTCAAGTTGAGTCATGGCAAAAATCCTGCAAGCAGCAAATGTCCTCTTGGAAGAAACACCCAAGAACATAATAGAAGGGCCTATTAATCTTGTCTCCTCTAGCTTTGTGACGTACCAGGGTGTAATCCATGACGTTTCTCATGAAACTTCGGTATCAGACAAAATTTAGAATCTTGAGGTGCTTGGCTCTTTGAGAGGCAAGGCCACGGTCTTCAGAGCGCTTCGGCGCAACCGAAAACCCATAGATATTGCCACGCAGGAAACTAAAATAATACGTTCTAAATCGATCTTGATTACTTTCGAGAGCACGGCCCTCCCAGAAAGAACCTCTGATTACTACATGGCCTCCTTCCCAGTTAACATCTACAATCCGGAACCTAAAATGTGCTTTAAATGCCTCAGATTTGAAAACATTAGCATACCCTGTGCGCACTGCAGACGTTGCGGTTCCTCGGAGGTTCGCACTGAAATAAAGCCATGTCCTAACGCGAACAGCACTTAAAAATGCGTGAACTGTTGTGGGCATCACTCAACTTTTTAGAAAAAAATGCCCGGAATTTTTATTTCAGAGAGAGTTACGAGTTTTTGCTACTAAATACGAACTACCGTTCAAAGAAGCCAAGTCTATCCTCACATCCGGTAAGGGAGCTGAATACGCTTCCTCAACCCCTTCACAAGCTAACTCTTCTCCAACATGTAGCTTCTCAATGTTCCCAGAACTTAATCACGTCCCCACCCCCTCCTTTTCAGTCCCTCGTTTACAGCCTCAACAACCTTATTACTCACAAACTCTGGCATCCCACAAGGCTCCACAGATATCGAAACCCCCTGTATTATCTACATGGAAAGTTGCAAAAGCCCATCCAAAACCGATGCAGGCCTCCTCGGGTGGGCATTCCCAGCAATCATTGCGAAGAGGATCCAATGCCAATACATCGTACTCACATCTTCAAAACAATAGTAGAATCCCCAGCCTTTTTCCAATCGGTTTTGCTCTGCAAAAACAAAATAGTGCAGGTCTTACGAGCTCCTCATCCCCCACTTCACTCACTTCTTTTTTTACCTCCTCCATGCCCTACCTTCCACCCCTTCAACTTACCCCCAGCCCCCGCTCTTACACAGGATTCAAAATGAACCAGATCACCTATCATCAGTGCAACCCTGTCTTCTCTGATGAATTAGGTGGAACTGTTATTCTCGAGTCACCTCAAAGCAGAGGAAAGTCAAAATATTCTAAATAAAATGTTGCAATGTGTGAACCTTCTTACTAAATGCTTAATCGCTATTGTTAGCTCAGCTTAAAAGGTTGAAAAAGACTCCACGAAATGGAATGGAATCAAACCTCCGGGACGAATTCAATATCCTACTTCTATCTGAAACGTAGTCTAGAGACTAGCCATTTCAATCAGCACTTCCCTAGCGAACTTTTGATTGTATCCCTATACAGAATGCCCGCCTCTGATAATTTTATATCATCCGAGACGTGGACTAAATTATTTAATTCAATTCAACATCTTAAGCTTATCTCATTGTTTACTGCTGGAGACGTTAACTGCCACAACTCATTATGGGGAAGGTCGCATAACTGCAGAAATGGTTTGGAACTATGCTCTGTCCTTGATAATACGAATCTTATTCCCCTTAACAGAGGTGAACCCACCTATCATACTGGACCAGACAGCTCCCCTTTAATAATTGACCTAACTTTTGTCTCTCAGAATCCATTCAACATCATCTCTTGGGGAGTTTGGAATGACTCTCTAGGAAGTGATCACTTCTCAGTGGTATCCAATCTAGGTATCTCTACCCCAATAGCTTCGTATAATTTTCACAAATACAATCTTAAGCCAGTCGACTGGATCTCCTTTTCTAATAACCTTTCGGAATCCATTTAGGAGAAAAATGAAACTTTAAATTCCCCGGACATTGCATGCTCATCCAAGTATAAGGCTTTCGTTAAAAGTGTGGATGAAGCAGTTACTTCGAATTGTCCTTCCTCAAGACATCCCAAAAACTTAACTTACTCTAAAGCTAAACAGAAAAAAATGTATCCCAGCTCCATGGTGAGATGTGGATTGCGACGCTACAATTGAGGAAAGAAAGTCAACATTGGCGGCCTACAGCGCCACACTACATTAATCTAAATAGAATGGAATCTAAAACTAGAAGCACATCAAACGCGGCTCATAAAAATAACTTCAGGAAATTCCGTCCGATCCTAGATAGGACAACACCGATCTCAAGAGTTTGGCGAGTCATCAAGTTTTTTAAGAACAAATACACTCAATCGCCGAATGCATCTTGTCTTCAGTAAAAACTAAATCTTCTCCTGGCTTAGACAAAATTCATATTAATACTATAGTTCAGCCCTCTGATGAGGTAAAAACAACTCTTCTTACAATTTATAATGAAATTTACCTGTCTGACTCCTTTTCAGATTCTTGGAATAACTCTCTAAATTTTTTTCTTCCTAAATCATTACCAGGAAAATTCCGTCCAATTGCTTTAGCTTCACGTTTGTTTAAATTGGTGGAAAGGCTCATCCGCAACAGCTCTCGTGGTACGTGGAGCATAATCACATATTTCCCCCTACTCAATTTGGTTTTAGAAAGAGAAGATCCTGTGCTTATAAGATCGCTATTTTATCATTCAAGATTTTTCTGCGTTTTGCAAATGGCGAAGTTGTGGCTAGGCTCTTTCTGGATCTGAAAAGTGCGTTCCCCAGTGTCATTCCTCAAATTCTAACTGACGATCTCAAAGAGATCAATGTTCCTTGACGAACGGCTAGACTTATCTACAATGCTAATTCTTGCAAAAACGTCTATTACAAAATTAACGATGAACTTGTGGGCCCTAAACCCAGTACATTCAGACTCGCTCAGAGATGTATTCTCAGTCCAATACACAGGTATAACGACAACGAAGAATACGAAGAAGAAGACGTGAGGGGACCCCACTCCTACGACTATTTAATATGTGAAAATCCTGACAGCTTTTAGTGACGATTTTAATCGTAAAAATTATTTGTTTATTTTACCGTGTGCACATTCCAATCTTAAAAAAATCGCGGAAACAATCATGGGAATTAATAAAATGAATAGCGCGAGACATGCTGAAAGACATCACCAATATAAAATCTTCCACCGTAAGTATCGAAACTAACCTATAAATCCCATAAATCCTATTGAATCATTTTACATCTTGCATATCAAAACTTATTATTATATAATGTTACATAGTTTAATATTATATAATAACACATATAATGTATGTATTCTAAATGTATTTCATTAAGAATTAAACATTATGAATCTAAAAATCCACATAGTAGAAGTGAGTACTGGGGGAGAAGGGGGTTATAGCATACTTCTCACTATCGGAGAAAAAACGTACTCAAAGCGGGAGTTTGGAGTACTGAATTTCGCAGTATCGCAACTCGAGTGTAGGGTATACAGCTTTCCCTTTTCAGTTCTGTTTCGGCTTTCGTGTCGGGCACACTTGAACTTTTTTCTGATACCAAATTCAAAGCTTAACATTGTTTAAAGTGCAAATAATTACTGTTTCAAGTTCTAAATTTGGCCCCTGGTCTTTTAAACGGGATAGTTCGTGAAATAGTCTCAATTGAGACACAGTTCTCATTTGTGCCACGTTCGCGATTTGATGTGTCAAGTATTTTTCCTTTTCGGATTGTCGTGAAGTAAAATGGTAAGTGATCCATTGAAATTGTCTAGTGTTTCTCCTTTTCGGATTATTCTGAAGTGGGCATTAGCTTATGTGCCATAATCGAAATAAACTCACTATATCGAAAAGAGAATTATCTGGCCCTTTCAACAACCTAACAAACTTATATTACTTCTTATCTCGTTTGATGTCTAGTTTTCAATTCTATTAAATTCTCCTCTTTTTAGATTTAATTTAATATCTTCCCACATGTTAAACTCATGATTATCGGGTATCATTTTCCTATCATGTTTCTTTATTATTTCTCTTCTTTTTTAAATATCAAAGTTTCAATTATAAATAATGTTGTTAAGGGCAACTTAATGTCGTGCAAACTTTGTGCCATATTTACGCAAAACGAAATTGAATATCACTTTCGTGATATTTTTTATTTCTGAGACCATATAAATACTGGAGACTCTGGGGTCAATGGATATTACTTCGACTTTTATATTTCTTCTTTCGTTTATTTTATGACAAATTACCAAATCATGTCACTTATAGATATAAATGTATCAAATATTATTCATTGGTAATTTATTATGTTCCGTTCAGGAAAGCTGGCCTCGAGTAAACACGTCGTTAACAATCCTGGTAGAACGATGAAGCTACTACGAAAGATTCTATCAAATTCTACAAGAAAGAGAAACTAGCCAATCTGTTTTCTTCTACACCAACTCCAAATTAAAGTTATATTTTTTTCGTTTTTCAAATCTCAAATTTAAGTTAATTTTCAATAATGGATTCTTTTGAAGTTGAATTTTCCACTGATCCCAATTCAATAACAGCTCTCTCTAGAGATCGCGAGACATTGTAGTTGGTGGCAGGGCTTACGCGTCTCACCGGATTATACTCCGGAATAGGTCAACCAAAGGGGTTGCATAGCGAGATGTAACTACTCTGGGGATCTGACGGACTCCGGTCGGTGGGATCTAAACAGGCGAGGGTCATAAACGAGGTGTCTTAACGGAGAGTTTGGGACACCAGGTCGATTACCATAGTATTTAGACATGCCCCTACATGCAGGGCTCTGTCGGGGGCATTTTCGACTTCCCTAGCTTTTCGTGGGACTTTTGTCAAAAAGTCTTAAAAACCAAACAAAAAACCATGAGGGACCTGTTCCGAGACCTTCCTTTAACCCACCGCAGAAAGCGGAAGGCTCCGTAGGGGGCAATCTACTGGAAGCGGTGCGAAGCGATGAGGCTTTAGGTGGACCTAGCCGGGATCTTAAGGGAGATCAGAAGCGTCTGGGGATGCCCCGGCTTTTGCCTTTTAATGGTTGAGACGGGAATCTCCATGATGCAGATTAATTTGCACCACAGCAAAGACGCCTCGGCGGTTCTAGCCAGACGCATGTCAGTGATGCAGAAAAGGCTTACCCTAATCCGAAAACCCTGGTTATACAGAGAAAGAATTAGCGGCTTGTCAGGATGTGGCGCCATTCATAAGGGGCCGCCTAAGCTCTTCACCAGGGATCTCACTGTTATTAAGGTAAGGCACAGGGGCGGAAGCGGAGAAAGACTAGAGGTTGTAATTGCCTCGGCTTATTTCCCTAGCAATGCGGATTTATCCCCGCCTCCCAGAGAGGTGGAGATTCTAATTCAGCACTGCCAAGGAAACAGGATTCCTCTGCTGTTGGGTTGTGATGCGAACTCTCACCATAATGTGTGGGGGAGCACAAATATCAATGACAGAAGAATAGATTTAAACGAATACCTAGCGGGCACTGACATGAAGATTCTGAATCAAGGTGATACTCCCACTGTCCAGATTCAAAACAGGAGTGAGGTTCTCGATCTGACTCTATGCTCGGAGCGGCTGAGGAGCAGGGTAGTAGACTGGAGAGTCTCTGATTAGGAGTCTCTCTTAGACCACAAATATATCTTGTTTCAGATAATCCTAGGAAAAAAATCGGTTTTAAACATTAAAAACCCTAGAAATACACTTTGGGACTCATATACAGGGTGCGTCAAAAGTTCCCGCACAATCTTTGCGCTTCAGTTTCTCGGAATTGTGTTGAGAATACATTAATTTAAATACAATATTCGTGTTCCTCTGCTAATTTTTCATTAAGTTAGCATTTTGGGATCTGTTTCAGCTGTTTTAAAATCCATAATGAGTAAAGAAGCCAATCGTATAGCTATAATTTCTTTACATCAGCGAAGTAAGTTAGCGAGTGAAATTACAAGATTGCTGCGTATCCCGCGTAGAACAATCTATGATGCCATACGCCGATTTCGTGAGTTAGGCACAACTAAAGACCGCCCTAGAAGTGGAGGACCATGTACCGTAAACACTCCAGCTAATCGGCAGAAGATAAAGAAGCGACTGATTCGAAATTCAGAGCGTTCCATGCGTCAAATGGGTAAAGAGTTCAAATGCAGTGAAGCCAGTATTAGGAGAATCGTCAAAAATGATTTAAATTGTTACTCTTACAAGCTGCAAAAAGCTCACCTGTTGACAGAAAAAATAAAAGCCTCTCGTTTGCAAAAATGGAAAAAAAATTTACGTTTGGCCGAAGCTGGACGAGCTCATAATCATCAAAATGATCGCCAACTCTTGCCTAAAGGTTCTTTGAGGTGTAAACAAGTAAGAACAGTCAGTAGATCACATTTTCCTCCTTCAGTTATGGTAAAAATCAAACAAAAATATTATCAGGATAATATCCTGAAGGCCGTCGTGGATCCTGGACCACGTGCACACTTCGGTGAAAACCCATGGACCTTTCAACAAGACTGGGCAGCAGCGCATGGCGCGAAAGAGACGATGCAGCTCTGCGAAAGATTGTTTCCTGCTACTTGGGGAAAAGATGCATATCCATCAAATTCACCGGATTTGAATCCACTGCTCTAAAAACCACACCAGTATAGAGTCGTTAAAACGGGATCAAGTTACCGATGAAGAGGTCACGGACATAGTGGATAATTTTCCCAAACGCTTAAAAGCTTGTATCTCTGCTAATGGTGGACATTTAGAGATTACCCCCTACGCCTCGCGATAACTGCAAAAGCGGCACACGCGATGGGCTGCCTGGCTTTTCGCGTAACATTCCAAGCACGGATGCGTGGAAAGGAAACGGTAACCCACTCCTCTAAGGGGAAATCTGGTACACGGATGGCTCCAGGGGAGAGGGAGAGTCAGGAGCAGGAATCTATGACAGCGCGAAGAGGAGGGAAGTACTGTCTTTCAGGCGGATGTCCTTGCCGTCCTTCGCTATGCTGAAATATTACTAGAAGAGAACGCTTCTGGAAGGGAGATTACGATCTGTTCGGAGAGCCAAGCAACACTAACTGCAGTAGGAAATCCAGATATAACATCAGAACTGGTTTGGGAATTCAAAAAGGCATTGAACCAATTTGCAGAAAAAAAACCAAGTGGCTCTCATATGGGTCCCTGGTCACACAGGGACCAAGGGCAACGAGAAAGTGGACAAGCTGGCAAGGTGCGGTGCGGCAAGTGAATACATAGGACCGAAACCAGTACTGGGACTAGCGTCTTGCTCTATCGGTCTTGTCAAAGAAAGACGTAAGGACAGATGCTCACTGGGAATAAGCACTTAAACTACCATATGCCCAAAATGGGGTATAACCCCTCGACAGTGTGCAGGAGGTGCGACAGGGATGATGAAGCATATTTGCATGTACTATGCCAGGGGCCAGCGTCCCCAAAAGCGAGAGAAAATCGTTTGCTTTTGAATATTTCACAAATATGTGAAAATTATGACCTGACTCGTCATTTTCTGGCGCCTCCTAATGCAATGCCTGGGTCAAAATCAAAATATAATTTTCCTAACGCTGTATAAGATACTCACAAGTCTGAATTTTCCCGTTAATTAGATTTAAGAATTCATTCTGGGAGTCCTTCTCGTAGAATTCTTCAATTCTCATTATGACAAATGATACATTTCCTTCGCACAAAATTAGCTAGCGTTCTTTTATATATTTTTATCAAGTGAAATAAAATCTCACCTTTCAAAAATTTAGGTCACGCTTTCTTGAATGAAAGAAAATTTTCACCGAAAATCTCTTTGAATGGAATTTCCTCAATAATGGTTAGAGATTGGATTGGATTGTTAAGCTCAAGTATGAAAACTGTTTTAGGAACATTCCAAATCTATGGCTCTTTAGCGTAATTAAGGCTTAGCTAATGTTGAGATCAGGAGACACGCTGTTGAGTTGCTTCGGGCATTTTATTTAATGACTTTTATTTCTAATGCACTTTTTTAAAACTTTCTTTAGGAGTGACGAAAAATCACTATATTTGGAAATGGCAACTACTCCTGATTATTTTCCTGTTAAAACCACTATCCTAAACGTAACAGTGTCTGCGCATAATTTTTCTAAGGAAAATCGCAGAAATTCGAAGCGGAACCTTTCTCTCCTCAGTGGCCTCCCGAAAAGGACTGATTGACCGGCCTTTTACGATCCCCGACTTGTTCTTATCTTGGTTTTTTTTGCGTTATCTCTTATCTCTATCCTTTTGGTAATTAACAATTTGCAGTGCTACTTTTATAATTTGGAGTCATAGCGTAAATCCCCATTTTGTCCTCACACGGTGTGTGCGACGTGCCACATAGTTTGTAACCTCCATAGCGACAAGGTGTACGGCGTAACGTGCAGACTTTAAAAAAAATGTAACTCTCATTTATGTCTTCCGTTATGACTCTGCAAGTGGAACGTAACACTTCAACGTTATTTATCACGTTAAAATGTATTCTTGTATATTGAATTCATTATGATAAATATATTTAAATTTGAACTTCATATAATTTCAACAAAACTCTGTCATTTAAAATACCGCACGCGCATGGTTTATCAGATGAGCGGGACACTGCAAGCATCTTTTCTGCCGGTTATTGTTCAAGCTTCCATTGAGGCAGTTGAAAATTATCCATAAAAAGTGTGCCTGTAGTAGGTGTGTAATTAGATCCAATATTTATCGCTGTATATCGTTAACACGCCATGCGGCGCATATTCGACTCAATTGACACATCTGCCTCTAACCTTGCCCTCACGGCGTATAGCTTTGGGTTAGATAAAAACTGTTTTGTCGACAAAAAAGCAGAGTTACAGGCACTCGAGAGAAAAAAAGATCAGTACGTACGGGGACTTGGTTCGAGAAGTCGAAGCTGGGGTTCTATGAAAACAAAATTTGCGACTGGTATAACTTTTGCCGCGAAGTGTATCGGAGTAGTTTGCGCGGAAACTCGAAAAATCGGCGGAGTTGGCCACGTTCTTGAAATTCACAAATCAAAATTCGGCAAAATATAATATGTGACGTACGCCGAAAAAAGGGGACTTACTCTTTAAAAAATCGGAATCGAGGTTCGTACACCTTTCGATAGATTTTGAGTCACTTTTTTTAATAAAACTATCGAAAAAAATCTTCTAGCGTTATTATTGCTAATAATTGAGTTGCTAGATACCCGAGAAATCGGGCTTTCGCTGGAAAGCAAGAGATCCCGTGAAACACCTAACACCACTCACCACTACATCTGCGCATCTCCTCTATACCCCGTACATGAGACGCGTCTACGATGCCATTATATGCGTGTGAATGTGGTGACAAGTGGAGAGGGAAGATTTCTTGAGTTTTCCCTGTCTCCTAAATGTCACGTCTATTGTGTCGACTTTGACCGCTCTCCGTAAAAAATCTCACTTTTTAGAGAAAGTCCACTTTCTTCGGCGCAAGTCACATATATTATCGCGGCAAATATATTGAAGGCGATTGGGTTTTCGGCGGCATTGAACGAAAAAGCAACAAATATCTTTTGAGAATTGTCAAGGACTAAGAATATCAGCACGCTGGAGCTTCTGTCAAAATAGATGGAGCAAAAGCTATTTCCGGAATAGCCTGGGGATTTAAAGGACATAAACCAGTTGCTTTAAAGAAACTTGTAATATTACTATGAGCCATGAATTTGGACCAGACACTCGAAAGAATAATATTAAATCGTGAATTATTAAGTTTTTTTGGCTGAATTTTGTTCCAAAAATGATAAAACTTCATCATCCCAGTGGTTTTCAAATCACCGGCAGACTGCTTCGTCGAGGGGATGAAGTTCGTGGGGGGTGTTTACGGTAAATAGTATCAAGATATGTCGAGTGAATCTGCGAGTTCGACGATGGACAAATCGAAATAACAGGCTACCCCATCAAATATCAAGAGGCACTTTCCAGCACTGTTGTATTTGGCTAGATATTTTAAAATTTCTTTAAATAGTTCATTGGTCATATACCCTTTTGCTGATTTTTCTACCAATGATCTCGGTGGCAAGTTGTCGTATACACATCCCGCGATGGTGACACTTTCTGCATGTTCCAAAGACTGTAAATGCACTCTTTTGGCCCCTTTCATAGTCACAACAGTTTGCTGGCAACGGATTGCAACCTTTTTTACCCATGTTGTAAATTTTTTTAGAATGATTTTTTAGATGTAGTTCATCATATACTTCATTTAATTTTGCTAAGTGATTATTAACAGTAAATTTCTTTAGTTTTTGTGTTCTGGCTGGATTCCTCAATGATGATTTTGTTTTTGACATTTAAAGATTTCTTTTTATGAACACCTTGAACCAGTCTTTAGTAGCCAGTTCATAATATTATAAGTTTGCAAAATTTTTAGACTAAGCTACGGAGACCATTGCAGCATGTATTAATAAAGATAAAGACTATGACTTTAGATAGTAAAGTGTAATATCATAAAAGATACTAACGATTTATTTGGACCGTTTTTTATTATTCGTGTTGCGCTGGCGCGTTTTACAACAGGTGATGCAACACTGGAGGCTGGGATCGGGGTATTACGTTCTGCAAATTTGTAGCAACATCACCATGCAATAGGTGTCTGCTAGTGTGGCCTTGATCGAAAGCGGTATTTTAAATATGATTTTTGACACTAAGGCCTTATTAGCCGGCAGGCCTTATCACCCGCGGGTACCTTACTATATATTTAAAAAATGATGAAATGATAAAAACTGTGCTATAGAAATAGTGTTTCGTTGAAACGCTACTTTATTGTTTTTCTTGTAAACTATAAATTTTGACAACATACATCTCTGATAAAATTTGTCGGCATGACCTTTCCTTAAGAGATTATTAAAATACTTCTAAAACTGTTATAACTTCCAGAGATATAGCTTTTTAATTAATAAGTAGATTTTATATGAATCAATTCAATTCAATAACAGAAAATGTTATTATTAATAACAACAAAATGACCAAGAATTTGGAGCGTGCACCTGATATATTCGGAATCAGGGCAAAAAATGGACACAAAAGGTCTCATGGATCACAAAGTAAATGGGTCTTCTGATCCTGCGGACCCATTCATTACCTCTTCATTTATGGTTGCCCACACAATTACTTATTTTTCAGAAGATGCAGGCTAGTTTGACGTTATGAATTAATCATAGCTTTCATTTTGCCCTTTCGGTAGTAAAATTTGGACGGAGTCATTCCGTAACGTAGAATCTACGTACATCTTTCCCCACTCTAAATTTATTTTATAATGGTTTTAAAATTCCAAAAATTCTGAACTGCTTCCATATGCAAAATCTATTTGAGTGAAATAAGATCTAAAAAAATTAATTGAAGTAGTCCTTCAAACAGCCGTGTTAAATATACGTGCATGTCAGTCTAGATTGATTAGCCGGAAGGGTTCTTCCCTCCACAGTTTTCTCCGAAGTTTAATTGCATTTCGAACAGATCAGCTCTGCATGTTGTTGCATTCATGTGGTTAAAATTACTTTTTTTCCTTTCGTAACGCTCAGTGATAATGCTCAACAAGTTCGTAGTTAGAGTGATCAGTGTGAGGTGTGTAGAAAAATATTTACCAAAATTAGGTATAACTTTTAAGTATAATTCGAGTTCTTTATTTATTATTAAGCACCTAAATTATTACTAAAATTATTTTAACTTTTTTAAAGAGAAGAGTATGTTGATTATGTTCAGTAAATGATTGATTAGAATGCTAGTGGACATAATATATATGGAATACTTTTTACGTCTTTTTATTAACTTGACACTTTCAAAAATGCTTAAACTATTATTAAAGAAAAATTAAATTTCAAATTAGACGTACTGCTGTTAATATTGTACACAGTGACATTATCAGCATTTTCCTTTCTTATATTTTACCTAACAGTAAAGAATTTTGTGTATAGAAAAAAATTACAGCCTCAAAACGTTCGATAAACATGGATGAATTTGATTTCATATTACCACTTGCGGGTTTTTGGAGTCGCGGATTTCTAATATGAAGTAAATATGTTATTATTATTACTACACCATTAAGCCGTTTCCCTTTCGGGGTAGGCGTGACTCACTCGGTAGGGAGGGGAGTAGTG
>JAAAKG020135656.1:0-13455 GCA_010014905.2 Druon quercuslanigerum | reverse complement strand
ACTATTGTGAATACTCCGTGTAGTTTTAATGAGAATTTTAACGTAGAATCCGAATTTCACCTAATTAAAAGTTGATTGTGCTGTTTTTTTGAGTTATTATAGCATGCTACGGAAGGGCTACTATGTGGCTACTATAGGGCTACTATATGGCTACGCTATTGAGGAGCCGTTCCGTTCATTCGGTACAGCACATAGAGTCGAAAATGGAAGAGATCCTTTTCTTAGAATGGTCAGGAAGCGTGAAGAAGAGGGCAAAGGAGCATTTCTGTACAAAGCAGCGGATGAGGCTGCTGAAACACTCGGAATTAACTTCAGTATCAGGAGTGAGCAGAATGCCTCAAATCTTATCTATCTCGAGTACTCACTACTGAAAGCCTGGATTCAGAAAACACACGATAAAAACTTCCGGGAACAGCTCATCGATAAGAGGAGACAAAGCATCTTCCACAGAAACGTGGAGCATCAGTCAATGTCGTGTGAGGTAACTATTGCTCTCATTAAATCGCGCGGATTGAAGTCGGGCACGGAGGGTTTCATTTTGGCATGTCAAGATGGTGTCATTTCCACCTTAACATACCGTCGCCACATTTTGAGCCACGACATTCCCGATTATAGGTGCAGGGCGTGCCATGATATTCTCGAGCATCTAGGACACATACTATCTAGTTGTCCAACTGATGCGGGAACGACCTACATCCAAAGGCACAATGCGGCACTAAGAGTGCTTTATTACCATCTCTGTGACCCTTACGACATTAACCTTAATATGGCTCCGCTAAACGCTCCTAGGGAAATATAGTCAATTGTCAAGAATGAGAAGTGCCGCATATACTGGAACTTTATATTCTCGACAATTGTTTCTGTTGCACACTCGAGGCCTGACATAGTTCTCCTTGACCTCGAGAAGCGAACCATGTTCGTTATCGAATTTTTGGCACTAGCTGACCAAAACATCATAGCCAAGGAGAATGAAAAGAAAGAGAGGTATACAGACCTTGTAAGGCAGTTAAATTAATCGTCCTTATCAATGGCGCTCGTGGAGGTGCCAAGCTTTTACTGGTTAATAGCCTGAAAGCATCCCTGCATGTGAACAATATGCTGAAACAACTGCGGGGAAAATGCAGAAGGCGGTCGTTCTTGCAATATAATATTTGTTATAGAATGGGTCACAAAATTTGTAGACGGCCCTGCAAAGCTGTTGGTTATATTTCAGATATAATTCCAGATACTTCAGATACTTCCAGCTAGGTGCTAGGTTAGCCACGAGACTTTAGGCGTTAGGAATGCGAAACTTATAGGGTTCGAACCCACTTCGAAAAGAAATTTTCATCGCGTGCGATTATATACAGTGTAGTGATTGTGTAATAGTAAATCATTGTATACTTAAACAAATGAACACATATTAGAGTATAATAGTAATAATATAATACAAAAGAATAATTTTTTCGGCGAAAAATGGGTTCTCATTTTACATAACTGTTCTCTATAGTTTCGGAACTTCTTTGATATAGACTGTAGTTAACTAGAATTTTAGATTTTATAGAACTATTTTAGGTTTTTCGCATCCTGACTTTTAATAGAGATTACGTCACTTTGGTCTTTAAATTTTATAAAACTTTAACTCATTTTGTTGAATAGTTCAACGCATTGTAAAACAAAGACGATTTTAACTTTTATTAAACTACTCATCGTGTATTCTCTTTCTGAGAAGGGATATCAAAAATGGAGATCACTCTTGGAAAAGGGGGGAAGTTGTTACTGGGGGGTAAGTGTCACCATATTCACTCACCCAACGAGAAGAGATATGAGCAAAGGAAGTCTCCTGAAAGGGAGGGTGAGGGTGACGGGATGACACTGAACTCACTCTCTCCCTCAGGTATTTTCTTGACCATATTCGTAATGATCGAATTAAAATACATCAGTATGCGAGGTTTAAAAAAAATTGTTGAACATAAAATTTTTATTTTGGGGCCCTGAATGTACCACGTGGACAGTGTCTTTCAAGAGATCTGGGTATGTATTTCCAGAGAAACATTAGAAACTCAGAAAATGTTCACTACCTTTTGTTTGGACTCCCTATTTTCTACTACTAAACCTACGTACGTTTTAAAAAATCCCCGAGTATTCAGTCAATTCATCGCTCCTTTGGCCTCATAGCTTTTGAATACCAAGAATATATCCATATTTTCATAAAATGTGAAATAAATCAACAGGAGACAGGGGGTCAAAGGCCACAC
Source organism: Druon quercuslanigerum (assembly GCA_010014905.2). Taxonomy (NCBI): domain Eukaryota; kingdom Metazoa; phylum Arthropoda; class Insecta; order Hymenoptera; family Cynipidae; genus Druon; species Druon quercuslanigerum. The sequence continues at coordinate 11,218 of JAAAKG020135656.1, read as the reverse complement.
GCTTCCAAAAAGGGAGACGGGCGTGGGTTTTTCAAGTTGAATTTGAAAATTAATATTTTTAGTATTTTCATGGTCATATTCTTCAATAGTACATTAAAATGCATACTAATGTTTTATTTCAAAGGCTATTTGTCAATTTGTGATAGACTTGTAGTGTAAAATATTGTAAATTCTTAAAGACCTTTTAAATAAAAAAAAATGTTTAATCTGAATACGATAGGAGATCAGGTTGAAGACTCTATAACGCTGTTTTGATTTTAATTATTATTCGGTATGCAGAAAAAATTAATGTTCTTTTGTAACAAAACACAAAAGTGTACATTTCAAAACAATAAAATTAAAAATATTCAACTTTTATTTTCAGATATTCAAGTTTTAATAAAAAATGCAATTTTTACCAACGTTAAATTTTTATTTGCCAATACAACGTTTTAGATTGCGAAATAATTTCCTGTATTGCCTAGTGAAAATTCGCAGTTCTTAATACTAAAAGAACAATATTTGACACACAAAACTTAACACAACTGGAAGCAATTTTCTCGAGAAATGAAAAGAAATAAATGAGAGAGATAAGAAAAACTGGTTTTCAGCATTATATAATTATAACGATATGACTACTGAAATATTGAACAATTACCTGTTTTATTAATCGTTAAAATAGTTTTATTTCGTAGACAATATTTTATATTTTTCAATTATGTATGAGTGAGTGTGCTTTTGTTTCTAATTTGGCTACCACAGTATAACGATGGCCTATATTCGGAAATCGAAAGAGGATAGGAAACGTACCTCGAGGTTATTTTTTTAAAACATTGAAAGCAATTTAATAATTGATATATACAAATTATATAAAACATTTAGAAATGGCTTCTGACATTGTTTCCTCTACACCACTGTTTTATATTTAGCCATTAATTAAAAAAAACGAACTATACGAAACAAAATTACATATTAAATAAAGTTTAGATAATACATATTTAGAAAGACGATATTCAATAAAGGTGGACAAGCTGGAATAAGTCAATTCCAAAGTCTTTAAGCACACCAAATTTCAGTACTACGCATTGCAAACTGGATGTAAAATTCTGAAATGCATCCGCTTAAAATGCCAAGCACAATGCCCTTAACTTAACTCATTTTTAATTTGAAATTCCTATAATATCAAAGAGGAATCTTTTAATTGAATATTGTAATTATAAATGAACCGATAAAATATTTTATTAAGGGTGTAAACCTCAAACGATAATTAATTTAAAATTTAGGATAATACGAATTGATAGAAATATTTCAAATAAAGCACTGAAAATTCCTCAACTATGTAAACTTGTAATTTGAAATTATATACGTAATCTTTAATGGAAAGTATTCACTTTCAAATGTTTTCGATTTAAAACTTACTGTTTGGCAAATATAAGTCACTCAGAAATAAAAATTCAATTCCACAATCTAATCTAATTTGAAGTTGTCTAATTACATATTTTCTATATAAAATTAATAAATCTTGCAAACTCGCTTGAAAATTTTCAATTTAAAATTAGTTTAAAAATATGGTTTCCCATTGGAAATTTATATTTTTGGAAAATCTGAATTAAAAATAATATAATTTTGGTTTATTAAAATTCTTCAATTTCAAACGCTTCCAACTGTAAATTCTTTAATGTGAAAGTTTAAAAATCTTCCAGTTTTAAGGCTTTGCAATTGATCATCTCACTTTTTGAAAAAATAAAAACCTCAAGGACGTTTCATATACTTACTGCATTCCGACCTCAAAGGAAAAATTTCAAGGTGTTTCGTGATAGAATGTAAAAAAGGTCCCTGTAAAAAAATGAATTCACTGTCGTTTTTCCATATTTTTTCCAAGCCCAGTGGCCACCCTAAAAACTGTACATAAACACAATTTTAATATTAAAAATAAAAGATGCTCTCATAAATATATATTATCTATAAACTTTAAACATAATTTTGTTGAAGAAGTAATAAAAACTTACAGCCATCGGAAGTATCCATGTTTTTTATCTTATATTAAAAAAAAAAAAAATCATGTCTTAGATCAGCGTGAGTTTCAATAAAACACTAAACTTATAATAAACAAAAAGAAATGTCGTTGTACCCCTAAAAAATGTTAATAAACACAGAAGTGTGCACAGATTTGAATTCGGCGCCAAGACACAACGCGCTCATCGAAAAAAAAATGAGCGCCGATTGGGAGAATTGCCGTTTTGCGATATTCAATTCAAGATCCGCAAATTTTTCACCATTTTTTCTTCATTCCAAAAGACAAAATAAGAAAAAAAACTTAATCATCGAAAATTTTCCGCTTTGTTTACTCCGAGTTGCGCCCTCGATCGAGCATTTTCGACTTTTCTTTCAAACATGTCGTTCCTCGGGTCTTTAATTAAAGAAAACCTTTTGTAATTTAATCAGACACACGATGAGGCTAGAACAGCGAGCTCGAGCGCGATAAACGTGTACCCTTTTGCAAGCCTTTTTCGCGATTCATGTTATCCGAATAACCGAAACTGGATTTTCAACCTCGGAACCTGACGTGAGGGCAGACTTTCTAAGGTAGCGCCAGCGACGGTGAACGGGTGAACGGGGCAACGGGCCAAGGAGTGACAGACTGACAGGGCAGTCGAATTTTTTGGCGCCGGCCGTGATGGAGGCTGTGTGATTTTTCTCTAAGAGGTTGCAGGACTCTACAGGAAACAATTCTTGCGGGTGGATTTTTCTGGGTTCTCATCTCCTGGGGCATAGTCAACTGAGTACCTGGCCCTGAACTGCGGAAAGAGTAAAAGTTGTCTACTTGGAGCAACTTACATGCAAATGTGAATGACAGTGTGCTAACCAAATTTGAAAAAATTCAAATTTGACAAGTTTTTAATTATGGCAAACATTGCGGCACAAAGAATCAAACGGGAATTTAAAGAAGTTATCAAGAGCGAAGAGGTGAGTCCCAACTCGCGAATCTGCACGAGTCTCCTTCGGAGTTGCTGCAAGAACACCATGTTCTGTCGTAACAGTTTTTTTGATTGGTATCAAATTAAAGTTTTTGGTAATGCTATTTACGATTGCACATCAACGTGCTTTAGAGACTATACCATCATCTAAACACCGCGTTTTACTAGTTATGCAATACCTTAAACAAAATCACGATTCTCTTCACATTTGTACCCAAAAGTATTCTGACGAATGTATATCTATATGCAATTTGGAGCACTTTTATTCCATTTGTATCAGGGATATTTTTGCTATGGCGTTAAATAGAATTAGTTGTCAAATCCCTATAGAAATATAATTGTGTAGATTATATATATATAATAGATCAGCTATCGCTCATCTATAACCTACAAATTACATGTCTGAAAGACAGGCACATGCGAGGGCGAGAAACGTTGATTACGAAATTTAATTTCAATGTCAGGGTGCGACTTTTTTTATTAGGATCCTACTTTATTTACAGACTTGCCACAAGTTTAATGACACAGTAGTTCAGAATCGAGTAGCTTTTGCCACTTTGTTATGATTATACGATGTGCCTTTGTGACGTTTCAATGTCATTGCCCTCTGCAATTGTTCTTCGAAAATAAAGATTATAGGTGCTTTTCAAGTACAAGATGGGAACTATTTTATTTAAAATTGGTGGAAATTACGCTGAAACAATAATCAATTGAAAATATTTACTCGAATTTGCATATTTTAAAAAGAACCTATTTTTATGCTGTTTTTTATTTAGACAAACTATTTGCAAATATATTCCTCCTCATACCTGTATGAACTTGAGGCTATCTGTATTTGGCGCGAGATTAGTCAATTTTTCCGCATTCTCGTTAAAGAACTAATCACACAGTTGAATTTTCTGGAACCCAAAAAGAATCCTCGTACTTTTTTTTACATTTATTTGCAATTGAAAATTAATTTGATTCATTAGTTTTTCGATGAGAATGCTGAACAATGGTTGCTATAAAGCCACGTCTATTAAACGACCTTAACCACTGTTATTATAATTATACACATTTGAATAATGAACATTTATGCCCTAAAACAACGTTTTCCTGAAAAAATTCAGTTGTCAAGACCATACAGACCATACATTTAATTGAAATGCATACGATTGTGCAATACACTTGACTGAGTACTCGCGCACTGCGGACGTTCCGAGGAGAGAGTCTCGACCTTCTCTCACCCTGCACCCTGAGAAACTGCTTGGGCCAACAGTTCTAGGAATTACAAAACCTGACCCGGTTTTATGGGACCTGGATTGTATTTTAATTCACAGAGTAACGACTTTCTGAGTAACTTAATCAAGTTTTAATGAGTTCGTTAAAAAATTTTAAAAATTGTTAATGCTTCATTTGCACAATGTTTAATCTCAAGTGTCTCAAAGCACTTTGTGGTAGTTGATTAAAAAATTTTAATGTTACATTTTGAATCTTGTGTCTAATTGGTCAACTGTTGATTGTCCTAAGTTAAAAATTTGGAGTTAAATTTGAAATTTTATTTTTTAAAGTTTTGATAGCTATGCATTTTAAATTCTATCATATTCCAGTTTTATTCCAATTCTCCAGTTTGAAAAATTTAATGTTTAACAATTTAGAGTGTTAAATGCTTTATAAACTGTGAATGAATAATTTCTTGAAATTAAACTTCTTTAATTTATAAATGTTCAGTTTTAAAGGCTTGAAATTGGAAATTTTAATGATTGGAGCATGGAAACCCGGGAATTTTCTGTCTTAAATAAGCCTGAATTTAACAAATAAATCATTTTTCCATATTATGTTTACAAAATTTTTTTTTAATTGTACATGAATGCATTTAATTATTGTTTGTATTTGTTGCAATGAAAAAGTTACAGGAAGGAGGGGGACTGCTTGGATATAACGTAATAAAAACAAAAGACAATAATTTGCAAATTTATGTCACTAAAATTTAATGTGCTTACGTTATTTATTTGAGCTTCTTAATTAGATTATTTAACAATTAATGTAATTTCACCTAAAATATTACATACCATCCAAATTTTCCTCTTTTGGGCTAGAATCCATTTTAGTATTGCACTCACTGGGGGAAATCATTTACCGTTCGCTTCTGTGTGAAACTTTGCCATGTTGTCCAATAAGAATCCATATAATCTGACAACTGTTACACTTGAAACTGTTTATCTAAACTATTAAAGTCAAGGGTTAGGAGGAGTATTTACTCATCAGGGTTTAATTCTTTCTCTCAGCGAGTGATTGACGAATCGTTTATCTTCGTACATAGTGTAGCAATTTGTTTATTTCTATGGGCTTTTATCAGCTCAAATTACAACATTTATTTCCTCGCTTACTAGTATGAGGAAAAAATACCTATGGTCAACAAGGAACGGAAACTATTACTCAGGCTTAAAAAAATGACTGCTACTTTTCTTGTTTCCTAACTTCAGAGAATTTTTACTTAATTTCAACAAGAAAAACTACTAACATGCAGTCTTCTTCATTTCTCTATACTTGGTGTATATCTATCAATGAATCGTGTTGAGTTTCACAAATTTAAAAAAATGGCTGAGCGCAATATTGCGATTTTAAGATATGCTTTATAAACTAAGCACGTATTTATGTTTAGAGACGATTTTATTAAACTGAATGAGATGGATTTAACATATCACAGTTTAGAAATTCGGTTAAAAAAAGATAACATGAAACGTCTTGTAATTTGAATTTTTTGGAAAGAATCATTACAATTTCTAAAATATCAAAGGTGACAGACGAAATCTTGTGAATGGTACTTATGTTATTATTTTACTTGCTTCATAAACTAACATAATAAGGGCTTGATTTGTTGAGTCGTATAAATGGTATTAACAAGCAAAAACAAACGAATTAAAAGTTAATTATCGTAAAAAAATAATTTGATTTTAATTTTGTTTTTGATATTGTCATAGAGCTAATATATAAATTCAAAAATAATTTACATGTAATCTTACTTTACAGGTAGCAAAATGTGCAATTAAAGTAGAATTGGTGAACGACAGTTTCACAGAATTGAAGGGCGAGATCGCTGGACCCCCAGACACGCCTTACGAAGGAGGAAATTTCGTTCTCGAAATCAAAGTACCGGAGACGTATCCCTTCAATCCCCCTAAAGTAAGCATTTCATGTGTATACATTTAGAAAATACTTGTTATTTATTTCCAGGATTTCATTTAATATTTGCTTTAATTGTATTATTTATTACCATTAATGATCAAAGAACCTCATTACAGGTACGTTTTATAACCAAAATTTGGCATCCTAATATCTCCTCTGTAACGGGCGCCATATGTCTGGACATACTAAAGGACCAATGGTATGTTTAGATTGAAATTTATTGAAATTACTGACATAGAATCAAAGCTTGTTTAAAGATTAATTATGATAGTTTTAAAATTACTCATCTGAATGTTAGTTTTAAAATTACTCATCTGAATGTGTGGAATTCAAATTTAATTGTCTATGCTATTTTATAATACCTATTTTAATTTTCGATTTTTAAGGGCTGCAGCTATGACTCTGCGTACAGTTCTATTGTCCCTGCAAGCTTTATTATCGGCAGCTGAACCTGATGATCCTCAGGACGCAGTAGTAGCAAAGCAATATAAAGAACATCCCGAAATGTTTCGCCAAACCGCAAAACATTGGACGTCGGTTTACGCAGGCGGTATGTAAACGTAATTAATCATGTTTTGTTATGTAACACTCGTAAATTTCTCAAAAAATAATATTCAGCTTAAAAAAAATTATTTCAAGTGGAATTAACGCTTATTGAAAGATTTTTCAATATCTAACAATTTGTTATACTAAAAATTATCCTTCTGAGATTTACGTGGGATATATAATAAAAAATACATATGTAATTTTAAAAGACAGGCCAAGCATCCACCACAGGGTCCCACTGGGAGCAACTGACATCTATAAAAATAACACCGGCTCCCAGTAGGACCGTGATAAATCACAAATGTGGCCACGCCTCACAACCGCAAGCTCAGGGTCCTCGGGAACGCCAGGAATCTTTCCTTTCCTCAGATTAATCTTGTCACCTTTATCCAATCCAAAGTCCATACCAATCTCTCCTGTGTATCCATCGATGATATTTAAAGCAAGTTGAAATTCGCTTGCACCAAAAGCAATCGATCTCATAGTTTCTGACGGTAGTGTAGATCTCCAGGTCATCCATGTAAAATACATGAGTGGCTTGCAATGATTTGTGTCGCTAGTATCCAGGGGAATTGCGTAGTGCGAGAGATAGAGGCAGTAATGTGATGTAAAAGAGGAGAGTACTCATGGTATCACCATGAAAGACGCCCCTCTGGAAGGTGATGTTCGATGTTACATGATCATTTCTAGGTGAAATAGTAAATCTAGTTTTTCAAAGGGGCGTCATTCTCTCTGCATCTCACTATGTAGAGATGAACCTTCAAACTTTCCAACAGACGGATGATAAGTCTATGAGAGGTTGAATCGAAAGCTTTCCGCTAATCAATCCAGGCCATTGACAGGGCGCGGCGATGGGCTGCTGCGTCTTTGCATACGCACCTGTCAATTACCAGTTTTTTTCGGCAGCCTGCTACATCTTTTTTCGAGTCATGTTGTTCGTACATCTCTCTTCACACGGGCTTAATTTTTTAAACAATTCTGTTATAAAGATCTTATGAAGTGAGTTCAATCATAATTTTGGCTTGTAATTTTCTCGTTTGAAAAATTCGACTTTTTTCGGAAGGAGTATAATGTGTCCTAACACCAGCCACTGCGGAATTGGCGTTTCCGACTTCAAATATGAGGTTAAATATGCGGGCCAGATTTTAGTGTGTAGAAGTAAACTTCTTCCAACAGAAGTTCTTGATACCATCTGGTCCTGCAGCGGAAAAGTTCTTCGAACCCCTCAGTTATTTTGTCACCGCCTCAGCAGTGATTGATGGACATTCCTCCTCAGAGGTTGTCGCAAAACTCCTTGAAGCGTATGGTATTATGGGAGTCTCTACCTCGTTGTGCTTGTGTTGAGATCGCTGAAGAGGCGCGATGGGTTAGCGAGAAACTGTTGATTCTCCCTTACCCATCTCTCCCTCTTCTGTATTTTTCCCCTTGTGCCAGGTAACACCCGTATTTTGTCAACAATATGCTGCTTGATTGTTAGCAGCTTTGACTTGCTCAGTGTGTGATGGTACATCCTTAGTTCTTGGGCGAACTTTCAATCCCTTTCCATGAATGGTTTACCAGATATTATGTAATCAATCACACACTGAAGACGAGACGGATTCTGTCTCGCCCATCCAATCTTGTTGTTCCAGTGATCTGACTCTTCCGAAATATCCTCGTGAAAGGAGGTATCCATTTCAGGCAGTTCTTGGGACTCTTGGTGCCTAGGGGAAACCTGGATACTGATATTCCGTCTTGTCCTGAAATCGCGATTATCTCTCAAGTGTTGTCTACTTTCCGCGTTCGGTATTAATCTCGCTTCCTGCTTTTCGTGTGCGGCTTGTTCCTACACTGATCAGGGATGCGCTCCGTGTACACATCCTTTTTTTGAGAGGTAGACGACTTGATTTCGTAGTGATTGATGCGAAACTTGCTGAAACTCTGGCTGTTTCTGGCACCAGAGAGGTACGCACCATAAAGCCTCCGTGACGCTTCTCTGTTCAGAAAATAAGATTCTGAGAGAATCAGTTTCAATATTCAAGGTCAACATTTATATAGAAAAAAAGGTTTAAAGGATTTAACTTAAAGTATTCTCATATTAGTTTAAAATACTTTTAACTCGTTATTCATTGTTGGATTAACGACTATATAAAATTACATTAATACTTGTATTTCAAAATTTGGGGGGTTGAGGTTCACTGAAAGCTCACAAATTGTCACAAGAGAGAGGGCTGAGTCGAAAAACACTAAAAAAATAAAACTTCATTAAAAAGATCTCTTTTAGATCGCAGTATTTATATACCTCTTCATGTTCTCAATTTTCTGCTTAATTAGGTATAGTTAAAGATTAAGTTTCTCAAAGCTCTTCAGGCTTTGAGGTACACATTCTCATCGTGACACTCGAGCTTCACGCTCGATTTTTGAATAACATTTATAAACATGTTTTGTTCAATATTTTTTTTCGTAACTTTGGTCGTTTTTATACAAATTTTGTATTTTTTATTTTCAATGTTATTTTTCACGAATAAAACAAAAAGTATGCGTCCTATCAAGAAGTAATTCTTAACGAAATTCTAAATCTTTTTTGGATTACAAGTTTTGTTAATTCATCTTCTTTCGTATCTTGCATAGTTTGATCACAATATGGAATTTTTGAAATGTTTCAAAATGCTATAACTCAGAAAAAAATGGTCTCAAAAATTTTCAAAATGCGCTTACTTTTTGAATTTTTTATCTAAAATAACTGGTTAACGAACTCGTCCTTTCTTTTAGGATCTAATAAAAGTGTGCCAAACATCGGTTTGATTTGTTCATTTTTTCGAATGTTATCGTGTATTAAGGACGGACGGGCAGAGAGACAGACGCCACGGTAAAAACTTGATTTTCGGATTCAGGGTTTCTCGAAACGTGGAGATCTGTTAAAAAACGGTGGTGTCAAATTTCGGACTATTCTTTCTCAATCATAAATGATGAGAATACAACAATCACAAAATTATACAGGGCTGTTTTCTTATATAGAATTTGTCTCTTTTTTGCGGTGTGTTAATTTGGGAGTCATTTTCCTATTTCCCCATTTTCTAATCCGTTTCCTAATCCTAATCCACATTCAAAAATAGTTCATCTCAGAACCGCTGATAGTTTGGTTGTTTAAAGTTAGGGGCGGTCAACGCAATGGGAAGTATATGGTCGCGTACTATACAACATTAGTTCGCAGAACAACTTTACGCGCGCTGCTGTAGACCGCGGGTAAACGGGACAAGGGAAGAATGACTTTTGAAGTCAGGAACTGTCGCAGTGAGAAAAGGAAAAATGGGATACAGCGAAACTCTCCGGATAGTTAACAATAACGTGCGAATGATGTCAAATACACATATGCGTTTGAACGTTGACGTTTACGACTATCACTTTGGACTGGCCCTGAAATTTAAAAAACTGTCATGTGCAACTAAGAACGTGAAAAACTTGTGTTTGCAAATTTTCATTTACGTATTGCCATACGAACGAATTAGTGCAAAATTATGGAAATATGATTTAAAAGACATGAAAAAGGTTGCTTATCTGTCTTTAGTCTCATATTCTTTAAATTTTGCTTTAAGTCTTTCATTTCCCTTAAATTATAATAAAACGAAAACATGAAAACAACTATATATACATATACGTGCACGAACAAATACGCATACGATCTAGTTCACAGACTTCTTGTACGCGGCGTTAGCTCTGAGTATCCATTGCCACCTACCTCCTATTGTGTTGACCGCCCCTGTTTTAAGTCAATGAATGTTTGTAACTGGAATTTTGGTAACTGGAGGTATTTTACGTAAAATACTTAAGTGAATTATTTTACGTAGAAAACAGGTTAAATACCTAGTAAATTACGTGCCAAGATGGCGGACCTGTAGAACTGGGCATAACCTCACTTTTTTGAATTTCTGGTAATGCCAATATTGTTAATTAAAAAAAAATCTGCCTTCTGCGCTAATAGCTAATCTCTTCGTAAGCTTTATCTTTATGTCATGCTTTGGTTCAATTACGTCAGTTTTACATAAAAAGAAGAACTAATTTACTTAAGGTTCTTAAGGAACCTTAAGGAACACATTCTCATCACATCAAGACACTCGCGCTTTGCGCTCAATATTTAGTTTAAAAATAATGTAAATCAAATCAAAAGGTTGAGTGCACTTTGCGCCCTTGTTATATGTTCTTCATATACAAATCACTGAATTTGTATTTGAATTTAAATGAAGAAGGAAATTCCTTTACTTCAACGTACATTTCTGTACGTTGCTAATAAATTTTACAATCAGAAAGATTTTTTCCAACTCTCTGAAAAAAGGGAGAAAATAGTATCTAGTCGTTTTTCGACCATATACATATAATAAATTTGCAAATAATTATTGAAATGATTTGCGCTTTCACGTCACTTTGTCGATAAGAATGTAACGTGCAATTAATGTATATATACCAACCAAATTCTATTACATGAAATATTATATTAAATATTATATTAACTTTGCAGAATAATTTAAAAATTCATTATATTAAATTCTTTACCTCGGTCCGGGACTGCT
>JAAAKG020135655.1:0-13455 GCA_010014905.2 Druon quercuslanigerum | reverse complement strand
CGATCAGTGGGTCCATCGAATCGAATTAACCGATCCGAAAATGAACGCAGATCGGATCGAAAATATCACATTCGATCTGACTCAATGCACACGTCTAATATATATTAATATATATTATTATTATTCTGTGACGTTTAAATCTTCGGACAAGTTTTTAAAGTAAAACAAACAAGTATATAAGTTTACGTAAGTTTCTCGTGATTCCATATAGTAGTGCCACTCAGGGAGTTATAGCCACGTAGCAATTCTGTACGGATCTATATGGACGTTAAATATTAAATATCATACGGAATACACTGAGAGACTTTTTGTTAGGATAAATGATAAAATTGAACGAGAATTTAGTATAATACCGTTTCAAAATAGGAAAAACAGGGTTTGCGTATCAAAAATTATTATAGTGGGTTTCGATCGTCAGAGCTGATATTTTTGTTTGAACAAATGGGAAGGCATTAACTCTTAAAAAACTTGCGAGAATTTAAAATTCACTTTATGAAAGTTGACAAGCGAAGTTCAAACGATAGTAATACATTTTATTCGAAAGACCGAAAACATCTTTTTGAAATTGCCATCTCAAACGACTATATGAAAAATAACTCACTCCGCCAAAAGATGCAGCCTTTAGAAGGAGGAACTACAGAAACAAATTAAATATACATAAATACGGACACACACACGTAAAATTATTATTTTCATTATTTTATACTTAATTTATTCACTACATACATAATCGCACGCTTAATCGCTATGAAAAATCGAAACGGCTGCGGCGAGATTTGAACTTAACTTACCTAAAACACTAACGCATTCCCTAAACCCCACGGCTAACTTACATTATAAAATATTTGACAAAAATCTTGGCAAATCGTCGTCGATTGAAAACACAGGGCAATATGGCAAATATCTGAGCCTTATTCACGTGTGATTTGTTGATTCAGACTTTTTGTTAATACATAGATTAAGCATTTTATCGCGTTCAATGATTAAATTCATTTTTTATAAAACAGATTGTATTTTAAAGGAATTGATAATATTCTTTTATGAATAAAATTATCTAATTTGATATCTCAGTAACTCAGTATAATAAACTAGAGTGTATATAGATGTAATATTTTTTTAAATTGTACTCATTGAATTAAATCTTATTAGCTTAGTGCATGAATTTCGTGAAAAAGAATTCCTAATATTTTAAATCCCATAGTATGAATTGAAAATAGAAAGAGTTGACTTTTATTTAAAATGTTGTGAAACATAACCTTTCGGTTCGATCGAAAATGGCGAAAACAAACAAGGAGCATTTTCAAACGAAACTATATGAAAAATCAAGAATAATGATTGCATAGGTTGCTAAGCGTCTCAGGTTTCTGTCAACTTCATATTGACAATATCAATTTCTAAAATACGTTTTCGAGATTATGATATTCACAATTTTTTTTATTCAATTTATTTTTCGAAAACTCAGTAAAAAAAATATCATTTTTTCGTAGTGTTAATTCTTGAAATAGAGATTCATAATATTTCGCATTGTGTATACTACTTTTTCGTCTTCGTGTTTTCAATACTCGTGTGATAATATTAAACTTCGGTATTGTAATACGAAAAACTGTAATGAAACCTCGGTTTTCCCTGTTTTGGAACGATTTTATATTAAATTCTAATTCAGTTTTTTTATTGATTCTAACAAAAAGTCTCTCAGTGTAACAAGCAGAACCTGAAATGGTTTCTATATTTATTTCCAAAAAGTACCCTTGTTCCTTAAACATCTAGACAGATTTTAAAAATACGATTTTCCAGACAACGCGCTATCTTCCGACCTCTTTAAGGATGTATATAGATGTTATCAAGATATAAATGACATGGTATTTTAAATAAAAATTCTACTCGTTTTACTTACGGAGATTTCTTATAGGAATATTTAGACATCTCGCTATGTCCCAACATCTTTATGGATCTATATGGATGTAACCAATATTTAATCTATATGGAATTCCAAGTCAAAATTCGACTAGTTTCTATATGGAGATTTCTTACAGAACTTTTTTGATATCTCGCAATGTCCCGACCTCTGTACGGATCTATATAGGTTTTACCAATATGTAATCTATGTGGAATTCCAAACAGAAATTCTAATAGGTTCTAAACGTATACTTCAAACAGTATCCCTGGCAGACTGAATGAATGCAAGCGTTACGCTACAGCGTGAAGTTAAGGTAACACTAAAGTAACCTTAAGTATTGTCCATCGATATCCACTACTTTCTCCCATCTTTATAGCAGCATACGGAAAGCACGTCGGATAAATTACTCGTCTTTTGTAGTTATCCACAAATCGACCATTTTTTTAAATCTTCATATGAAATAAAACGTTGCTCAGACAGACCAGCAGTCATGGATCGGAAGAGCTAGTAATCAGACGGCGCGATGTCTGGAGAATACGGCGGGTGGGATAGGACTTCGCATTTTAGCGTTCCCATGTATTTTTTGACAGGTTTTGCATCGTGGACCCAAACCTTTTCATCCAGAAAAATAACTTTATGGGGCCTCTGCTCATATTGCGGCTATTTTTCCTTTAATGCTTGGATCAATCGCATTAGTTGTTTTCGACAAAGGACGCCCGTGATGGTTTCGTTAGGTGGAAGCAGCTTATAATGTTGATGTTCATTATTGGCTAGGCTTAACCCACGGTTTGCTGCACTTAGGATCATCAAAGCAGATCTCTTATTATTGCCAGCGACAATGCGATGCAAAAACCCTTTCCGAATTTGCCGTTGGAGTAGCTGTTCACAAGTGAAAAATCTCCTTTTCACTTCTCCTGTCTTCAGTTCGTACGGCAACCAATTTCCTTGCTTTTGGACCATTCCCAGTGCAAGTAAGCATGTAGAAATGGTTGAGCGTTCAACTCCTAATGATTCTGCAAGCCTATCTTGCATTTGACACGAGTCTTCACCGAGTAACGTCTCCAATTCCTCATCATCGAACTTTTTAGGATAGCCTGGACGTTCTTTGTCCTCCGTGTCAAAGTCGCCACGTGGAAATTGTCGAAACCAGTACTCACACGCTTTGATCGATGGAGCATAATTCCCGTACGTTTACAAAAGCATTCGATGATTTTCAGCATAAATTTTATTTTAATTGAAAAAGAAAAGTAACGCTTGACGCAAATGCTGTTTTGTTGGTACCTAAGCCGACATCTTTAATGCTACAAGAACTATGCTGTTCACACGTCGCTAAAACGAAACCGGATGAAAACTAAGGCCACATGATAGGGCTTCGACATGAATATAGTAACAATATTCCTGGATGCGATATACTACAAGTAAGATGATATATTAGAAATCCCTCAAAACTAATGCACGCTTCCAGTATATGATAACTACCTCAAAAACATTCCTCTACAAATTTTTAAAGGCGCACACCAATTCTACAAATATTTTTCACGCACGGAATAATAATAGAAGTATAAGTGATAGAGCCAAGCTTAAGCTCAAATTAAAGCAGCTGTAAAGCTTATGCGAGTTGTTGGTGTAATAACACCAGACATGGGCTGCACAATGCAATGTTCCGCTTGGTGCATGGGACCATCTTGCAAGGGCAATGTTAATGTTATTAAAGAAAATAATATTGAGTGTGGGGACTGTCGATGGTACTGTTATGGAGCCAAATGTTTCAAGAATCTACTTCCTAATTCACACTCCACCGACAAGAGTGTATGTTCCGTATTTTAAATCTCCAATGTTTGTTCAAAGTTACTTAACTCTGTTAAAACCAAGACAGGGGGGTTGCATAAGTGTGGTATCTCTTATTGAATAACGCGTAAGGAACTTTGTCCGATCAATCATTTTTGTTTGCTGATACCCTTAGATATTAAAAATAATAAAAGAGCACAGCCAAAATCTAAAAAAGTGGCTTACATTTTCTACGATTTTGAAATACAGCAAGGTGAAAAAGTCAAAGATGACGAGTCTAAAAGAAAAAACCCAATTTCTGCACACACGGTAGGTATGTGAAGATTGTATGAATTATCCGGATCCTAATGTTAAATGTGAATGGTGCGTTGTGCTCTAGTATATGTTTGAAAAGCATTCTGTTGCTCAGTTTACCGAGTTCGCTGTTCGCGATTTGAAGCATTTTGATGAGACTGTGTGCATAACATATAATGCGAAAGGAACTAATGAGCCACCGGAACCTATTTTAAAAGGAACTTAGCCCAAATTATCTACATATGCCATTAAGTGCTATGACGGCTGCCTTTGGTTTAGAAGAGGCAAAGAAAGGTACTTTTCCGCATTGGTTCAATACGCCACAAAATGAGACATATGTAGGTAAATTACCCCCTGAACACTTTTACTCCCCCGATACAATGTCCTTAGATAGAAGAAAAGAATTTTACAAGTAGTATGAAGAATTAAGTTAGAAAAATTA
Organism: Druon quercuslanigerum; assembly: GCA_010014905.2. Classification (NCBI taxonomy): domain Eukaryota; kingdom Metazoa; phylum Arthropoda; class Insecta; order Hymenoptera; family Cynipidae; genus Druon; species Druon quercuslanigerum. Next base: position 9,034 of record JAAAKG020135655.1, on the reverse strand, counting down.
CATTTTTAATTTTAAAAATGAAATTATAAATTGCGACATAAACGATTTTGATATTCTGCGTAGTGCTTGTCTAGCTTTTCGAGCATTGTTTATTAAGGTGACTTATGTTGAGCCTTTTGTAGAAAGTGTATCCACTGCTTCAATTTGCTCCTTAGTTTTTAGAAAATGACCTAAAGTGTGACTTTTGGGCTTAAGATGTTTAAATGAATAAATAAAATAAATAAATAGGTGTGATTTAAAATTATAAATAATTGATGGTAAAAAAATCGTGTATCAATTCCACGATCGTAACTGGCACGGTTGCCCTTATTGTGACAGAGTGACTTTGATAGCTTAAAATCCAGAGACCATGAATTGAAAGATTTTGTGAAAGACCATCCTCTTTTAATGCACGTTGGTCTTAATCCTCGTGATGCTTTCTATGGGGGAAGAACAGGAAATACATTTTCCTTTTATCAGGCAAGAGACAATATGAAAATATCTTGTCTGGACATTTGCTCATTATATCCGTTCATATCAAAATATGGTAAATTACCCATAGACCACCCAAAACTTTATATTAGTGATGAGTGTAAGATATTTACTGGTCCATATAATGATTTAAGTAATATCGAGGGTCTTGTTAAATGTGGGGTACGTATTGCCGCCTACAAATAGCTACCTGCTTGTTCTTACTGTCCGCATGCACGGAAAACTGATGTTTCCTCTGTGCAGAACCTGCTACGATTTGCAGTTACAGGAAGGCTGTCCACGTGCAAACAATACGAGTAAGAAAGAAATAAGGGGCTGCATGGATTTCTGATCAGCTCATAGTGGCTGTCAAAAATGAGTACAAAATTACGTCAATTTTTTAGATTTGGCAATATGAGACAACTCAGTATAGCGGGACCTAACAAACTGGCAGGATTTTTGTAGAATATGTGGATAGGAGTTTAAAGCTGAATCATGAGGCCAGTGGGTACCCAGCTGACTGTACCAATGAAGAGCATAAAAAAGCATATAGAAAACAAATTTTCAAGTTAAAAGGAATTCAGCTCGATCCTGGAAACATAAAAAATCCTGGTCTTCGATAATTGGCTAAGCTCTGTTTAAATTCTTTCTAAGGAAAATTCGGGCGTCAAAATATATCAAAAACCTATATTCTTGGCACCCAAAAAGCTTTGATGGAAATGATTTAAGTCCAAATAAAATTCTTACTAATATCTTGCCAGTAGACCAGGAAAATATTTATGCATCTTGGATTTATAAAGACGATGCTGTAGCTCCTTCCCCTATTACCGATCTGGCTATAGCCGCGTACAAAACAACATATACACGTTTGAAATTGTATGATTATTTAAAAAAATTAGATCGTCGTGTACTGTACTTCGATACTAATTTAGTAATTATTGCTAGTAACAGCGAGATCAATGAATATTATCCACCTACAGGCTGTTTACCCAGATATATGACAGATGATCCTGAAGTTTATGGTTCTGGAAGTTATATTGAAACTTTTGTCTCTGGTGGGCCTACATTTTATGCCTTTAAAGTACAATCACCTGATGGCAAAGAGCACCATATTTGCAAAGTAAAAAGTATTAACCAAATTATAAAAACTCTCCAGTTATAAACTTAGAATCTATTTGTGACCTTGGGATGAATAAGGCTGCCATAAATAATTTAAATTATAGAGCTATTCAAAGAACTGAACATCAACAAGTTTTTACCAAAGATGAACACAACACCTGTAAACCTGTTTACACAAAAAGAAGGCTCGACCCTTTGGTTACATAGAAAAGTAAAAAATGGTACACATATTTCCCTTTTTAAAATTATTAATTTTGCTCTCTCATTCTCACGTGTTTGATTCAAAAGCATCTCAGATTTAAATGAGAAACGCGTTATTTACAATTAAAATACAACTGTGTTTCAAAACTAAAGCTGGTGTCATTGACGGGACGCTTTACAAAAACTGTTTAGTATTAAAACTGCAATATCATGCACCTATAAATACTATTATTTAGTAGTTCAAATTGAGTTTCATCAGTGAACTTATACCTCATTACATTTCCCATAGTTTAATAATCTTTGTTCTAATAACAATTGAGACTACAGAGCAAAAAAGAATATGCGATACAAAAATTTATCGAATAATTTTCTACTGTTCCGAGTGGAAAACGGCCTACCAGGAATATGAGTTGCAGCAGAATTAGAAGAAGTAGTCGTCAAGAAAAGAAAGAATCGGGTTCTGGAATGCTAATTAAGTAAGCCGTCTTTTTTCTAAAATGAAGCTGCTTGAAGAAATATAATACAATCCAAGTCATCTTACTTCCTACAGAACGCATTCACTTTAAAATGGTCTACTAAGCGAAAACTTCGAAGAGCTCATGATGCAGTTTTCAATTTTAATAAGGTTTGGGAATGCAATTTAATTGACCAGCATTGTGTGTCTACTTATAACGATAATTACCATTATCTCTTAGTAGTCATTGATATTTTAAATAGAATATTTTTAGGGGCCTAATACCCGTGTTTGATGTTAGAAGACGACAGAGTTATCTGTCTACTAGATTGCCGATAAGTAGAGAATCTACTATACTGTTATCATTTTTTATAACGCGAAATCAATTCAAAACGCGAGAAAAATAAGTTTTAAAAAATTTACTGCGGGCTGGGTTTAAACCAAAAATCTCCTCATTTCATGTGACGGGTGATGCCAATTGCTCCACCGCAGCACCAACAGTGAAAATTTTAAAACTTGTATTTCCTGAATTTAGATCGAAAATATTTTTCATAGATGTTATTATTTTAAGTCCAGCTAATAATTTAAATTTGAAAAAGAGCTTCGGTTAGACTGATTAGTAGTTAGATAGAATATTTTTGGGGGTCAAATACCAGTGTTTGATGTTAGAATAGGGCAGGCTTCTCTCTCTATTAGATTGCCGATAAATAGAGAAACGACTGTATCGTAATCAATTTTTATAATGCGAAATCAAACAAAAACACGAGAAAAATAATAATCACTGCGGGTTGCATTTGAACAAACAAGCTCTTTGATGTTAGAACACGACAGACGTCTTTCTGTATTACATTGCCGATAAATAGAGAAAGTACTATGTATTAATCAATTTTTATAACGCAAACTCAAACAAAAACACGAGATAAATAAATTCTGAAAAATTCACTGCCGGCTGGGATTGACCCAACAACCACCTCTTTACGTGTGAGGCGCACTGCAAATTGGGCCACCACAGCACCAACAGCTAAATTCTAGAACTTGTATTTCCGGAATTTGGATCGAAGTTATTTTTCATAGATAGTATTATCTTAACGTCAGTTCTTAATTGAAATTTGAAACAGAGTTTCGGCCCCACTTGATAGTAGTTTCATAGAATATTTTTAGAGGCCCAATACGAGTGTTTAATGTTAGAATACGACAGACGTCTCTTCTATTAGATTGCCGATAAATAGAGAAACTACTATATGTTAATCAATTTTTCTAACGCAAAATCACTTAAAAACGCGAGAAAAATATATTCTAAAAAATTTTCTATGCGCTGGGTTTGAACCAGCAAACTCCTTATTACATGTGACGTGCGATGCCAATTGCCCCTCGTCAGTACCAAAGTGAAAATTTTACAACTTGTGTTTAATGAATTTCGATCGAAACCATTTTTCACAGATGCCATTTATTGATTTGAATTTGAAACTGAGTTTCGGTTAGATTGGTTAGTAGTTGAATGGAATATTTTCAGAGGAATAATACCAGTGGTTGATGTTAGAATATGATAGTAATGTCTGTCTATTAGATTCCGATTAGTAAAGAAACTACTATATCGCTATCAATTTTTAAAACGCGAAATCAATTTAAAACGTAAACACAATAAGTTCTAAAGAAATTTCTGCTAGGCTGGGTTTGAACCAATAACCTCCTCATTACATGTAAGGTGCACTGCCAATTGCGCCACCGCAGCACCAACTCTCTTTCTATTAGATTGTGTAGGTTTTAGCTAGGTATATACTTACCTGACTCCATTTACTTGCTTAGTACGCATAATGTAGATGGTTAAATTAATAATACTCACATAATTAAAACTTAACTTCTCGTTCTCGTGTGTCAAGTTGGGCGGACAGTTGGTTGGGCGGACAGTTGGTTGGGCGGACAGTAAGCGCTCGAAAAGGCGAGCCGACACAAGCACAAGAAATAGCGAAGCGCGAGAGTAGAAATCACTCGAAGAATATTTATTACATAGTGCCTGGTAAAAAGGATCCCTGCACGTCCAGGAGTGTACGTTTAAATCATTATTAGCAGAGATCAACCCTACAATTTCCGATAAATAGAGAAGCTACTATATTGTGATCATTTTATATAGCACAATATCAAATAAAGACACGAGAAAAATAAATTCTTAAAAATTCACTGCGGGCAGCGTTTAACCTAAAAACCTCCGCATTACATGTGACTTGCGCTGCCAATTGCGCCACCGCAACACCAACAGTGAAAATTTTATTACTTGTAGCACTTGTATTTCCTGAATTACGTTTGAAATTATTTTTCATAGATGTTATTATTTTAAGGCCGTGTATTAATTTTAAATTTGAAAAATTGTTTCAATTAGACAGGCTAGTACTTAGATAGCATATTTTTAGAGGCCTAGTACCAGTGTTTAAAGTTATTATACGACAGAGGTCTCTCTCTTTTTGATTGCCGATAAATAGAGAAACTACTATATATTAATTAATTTTTATGACGCAAAATCAACCAATAGATAAATTCTAGAACTTTTATTTCCTGAATTTTGATCAAAATTATTTTTCCTAGATGTTATTATTTTAAGCCGAGTTATTTATTTAAATTCGAAACAGAGTTGTTAAAACAGAGTTCCGATGCCAATTGCCCCTCGTCAGCACCAACAGTGAAAATTTTAGAACTTGTATTTAATGAATTTCGATCGAAACCATTTTACACAGATGCTATTATTGTAAGGCCATTTATTAGTTTCAATTTGAAACAGAGTTTCAGTTAGACTGGTTAGTAGTTAGAAACAATATTTTTTAGAGGCGTAACACCAGTGTTTGATGTTAAAATACGACAGATGTCTCTGTCTATTAAATTGCTGATAAGTATACAAATTACTATATCATAATCAATTTTGATAACGCAAAATTATTTAAAAACCCTAGAAAAATTATTTCTAAAGCATTCACTGCAGGGTGGTTTTGCACGAACAAAATCCTTATTACTTGTGTGTTGCGCTGCCCATTTCGCCACCGCAGAACCACCGTGACAATTTTTGAACTTGTATTTCCTCCATTTCGATCAAAAATATTTTCCATAGATGTTAATATTCTAACGCCAGTTTAGGGGCGTAGTTACCACTGTATCAGCCGTATCGATAAAACGGGGCCCCCAAATAAGAATTGATGAATGAAGTTTTTGTTTATTTTCCTGAAAAGTGCCTCCCCGAGTAATGTTGATACAGGGCCCCCTCAGGGCTAGCTACGCCACTGCCCCAGTTATTAATTTAAATTTGAAACATAATTTCGATTAGACTGGTTAGTAGTTAGACGGAATATTTTTTAGAGGCCTAATACCAGTGTTGGATGTCAGAACATGACAGAGTTCTATGTCTATTTTATTTCCGATAAGTAGAGAAACTACTGTATCGTAATAAATTTTTATAATGCGAAATCAATTAAAAACGCGAGAACAATAAGTTCTAAAAAATTGTCCGTGGGCTGGATTTAAACTAACAACCTCCTCATTAAATGTGAGGTGCGCTCCACATTGCGCCACCGCAGTACCACCATGAAAATTTTAGAACTTGTATTTCTTACATTTCGATCGAAATTATTTTCCATAGGTGTTGTTATTCTAGCGCCAGTTATTAATTTTAATTTGAGGAAGAGTTTCGATTAGACTGGTTAGTAGTTTAATAGAATATTTTTTTGAGGCCTAATAGCAGTGTTTGATGTTAGAATATGATAGTGATGTCTGTCTGTTAGATTGCCGTTTCGTAAAGACTATTATACTTGTTATTATTTTAAGGCTATTCATTATTCTAAATTTGAAACAGAGTCTCGGTTAGACCGGTTACTAGTTTGATAGAATATTTTTAGAGGCTCAATACCAGTGTTTGATGTTAGAATACGACAAACATTTATCTTTATTAGATTGCCGATAAGTAGAGAAACTACTGCCCATTGCACCACCACAGCACCAATAGTTAAATTCTAGAACTTGTATTTCCTCCATTTCGATCAAAAATATTTTCCATAGATGTTAATATTCTAACGCCAGTTTAGGGGCGTAGTTACCACTGTATCAGCCGTATCGATAAAACGGGGCCCCCAAATAAGAATTGATGAATGAAGTTTTTGTTTATTTTCCTGAAAAGTGCCTCCCCGAGTAATGTTGATACAGGGCCCCCTCAGGGCTAGCTACGCCACTGCCCCAGTTATTAATTTAAATTTGAAACATAATTTCGATTAGACTGGTTAGTAGTTAGACGGAATATTTTTTAGAGGCCTAATACCAGTGTTGGATGTCAGAACATGACAGAGTTCTATGTCTATTTTATTTCCGATAAGTAGAGAAACTACTGTATCGTAATAAATTTTTATAATGCGAAATCAATTAAAAACGCGAGAACAATAAGTTCTAAAAAATTGTCCGTGGGCTGGATTTAAACTAACAACCTCCTCATTAAATGTGAGGTGCGCTCCACATTGCGCCACCGCAGTACCACCATGAAAATTTTAGAACTTGTATTTCTTACATTTCGATCGAAATTATTTTCCATAGGTGTTGTTATTCTAGCGCCAGTTATTAATTTTAATTTGAGGAAGAGTTTCGATTAGACTGGTTAGTAGTTTAATAGAATATTTTTTTGAGGCCTAATAGCAGTGTTTGATGTTAGAATATGATAGTGATGTCTGTCTGTTAGATTGCCGTTTCGTAAAGACTATTATACTTGTTATTATTTTAAGGCTATTCATTATTCTAAATTTGAAACAGAGTCTCGGTTAGACCGGTTACTAGTTTGATAGAATATTTTTAGAGGCTCAATACCAGTGTTTGATGTTAGAATACGACAAACATTTATCTTTATTAGATTGCCGATAAGTAGAGAAACTACTGCCCATTGCACCACCACAGCACCAATAGTTAAATTCTAGAACTTGTATTTCCTGATTTTCGATCGAAATTATTTTTCATAGATGTTATTATTTTAATGCCCGTTAATTAATTAAATTAGAGATAGAGTGATTGAAACAGAGTTTCGGTTAGACTGGTTAGTTGTTAGATAGAATATTTTCTGAGGCCTAATACCAGTGTTTGATATAAAAATATGGCCATGGTCGCTGTCTATTAGATTGCTGATAAGTAGAAAAACTACTATATAGTAATAAATTTTTTATAACCTGAAATCAATTAAAAAAGTAAGAAAAATAAGTTCTAAAAAATTCACTGCGGGTTGAGTTTGAACCGAAAACCTTCTTATCACATGTGATACGATAAGATTTTACATTGATTGAATAAGTAATTTTATATCAGCCTATAAAATATTTGAATTTTCGCGGTTTAATTATAGTTAATTCGTGACAGGAAATTCCTTTTGTTGTCAGCAGTTGGATACCACTACATTCGTCAGAATTGTGTATCCCACGCAGGAAATTGACTCTTTTACTTTAAAATTAAAATGACAGTGATAAGTGACTGAACATGGTGACAAGTTGAGTGAGCTAAGTGACAGGTGTTCATGAGTGGCTCAGTAAAAAGGGATCGAAATCACAAATATAAAAATAAAAATTTTCAAACGACAGGGACAGAATTGGAAGTGGAGCAATTCCCGAGCGACGGAAACGTGGGACTTCTGGATCCGACGGAACGAGGATACGGACGAGCGGAGGAAGAAGTATGAATTTTCTGACAGGACAGCGTAACAACGAGGGAATCTGGGTGGAAATTGGACGTAGCCCAGAAGAAGAAAGAAGGAAAAGCCCCAAATATCTCCCTTCAACGTTTTTGCCTGGTTTTTAAACCAGGAGGTAAGCGGTAGAATTTAAATACCGGGGAATTGCAGTCGGTCTGTTGGAGATCAGGAAGCAATACCTCCAACACACTGCAGGCTACCGGAAACGAGGGAAAGGACTAACAACAGCAAAGAAACAAACTGGAAGGAGACCGAAGGACAAATAACTGATTCAAAAAGGGACAGCCGGGAAAACGAAGATCAAAGGAAAACCGAAGGGGCTAGTCGTGTGTGATTATGACAAAATGAAACCATATTTAATTAAATGGGGTGAAGTGAAAGAAATTTTTCAGGGTCGAAAATCAATACTAGCCATACTTCAAGACCTTCAAGCTGGTAAGTCGATTCACCTTGAACTTTAAAATTGCGCCGATCTCTTTCTTTTGATGTGTATTTATTTTAAATAAAATCGCAAGGTTAGAAGTTAATTTGTATTAAGGATAATAAAGTAATTTAGAAGTTCAATAATTAAGTAAAATGGCAGAAACAAACGTCACTCTGTCACAAACTGAGGAAGTGAGTGTGGAGGAAATTGTGAGTTTAACTAAGGGAGAAATTAATTAATCTAATAACGAGTGATTAATTTCTAAAAATCCCAATGATCATAGTTATACTAATAGGGATCACTGAAGAGACCGGGATCACTGAAGTCAGGTCAAAGTCTTGGAGAACCGTTGAAAATTGACCTGAATTATATGCGAGCAGGGAATCAGAAAACCCCATAACTTTTATATCTGTATTGGAATTTATTCCGAAATTTTTCGACGGTAAAAACATCCCGGTGACGCGATTAATTAGATATTGCATATACGCAAGAAATTTAATTGCCGCTAAAGACCAACAACATTTATTTCTATTGATAAGGTCTAGGATAACAGGCAATGCGTATGATGCCATGTTAGATAGGGATATTTTCACACTCGAAACATTATTAAAGGCTTTAAGGGCATGCGACACAGCGAAATACCTATATTACCGACTCACTTTTTCAGTTCATTGAATATTTTTTTGAACCT
>JAAAKG020135654.1:0-36171 GCA_010014905.2 Druon quercuslanigerum | reverse complement strand
AGAGAAGTGTTCTCCCAAAACTCGCATCGTGTTGTGCCAACACGATCGTCGTGTTACGGCAAAACGAAAACTCTCAAAACGACGCATCGTGTTGGGAGAAGCGGATTTTTTTCTCCGTGTATCCGCAAAAAAGTGCAACGCAATTTTGTTTCGGATACTTCCCCAATTATAAATCATCAAGAATCTTATTGAGTCTCTGCGGTTCTCGGAAGTAATCCTCTATTGAACGTGGACATTTTTCCCGTACTGATAGAAAAAATGAGCGATCATTTCCACTTTTCTTACAGACGCATTTTATAATATTTTCACCTCTTGCTAGTATATAAATAATCCACATAACTTTACTATGGAAATCCATGGGATCCAGATAGTCTTGGAGATGTTAAATTGATAATTCAGACGTTCACTTTTCACTTTGATACATGATAATAATCAGCGGTTCGCGCGCGGTCTAAAAGAGGTTAGACTTTGAGCGGCTCCCTACTCAAAACAAATGAATTTTAACATCTTTACTTTTTAATTTATTGTCAGAAACGCACCCTTTACATGATACGGTGAATTTGATCTCGATCGGTAAATGTCGATTTTTGAGGTTTTGCCCGGTTTTTCTGGATTTTCGACCACTGTGCGCTGGTAAAACCAGTCCAGCTAATAAGGGCAACAAAATGGCGCTGCGCTGGTAATAATAGGCGAAATCATATCACTATCCTGGCAAGGTAAATACTGTTCGAATTATTAAAGGTGAAAGATAGTTCAGTCAATGAATACAAGACTGTACATCAGCCCAATCATCAAAGGAAAAGCCAGTCCAGCTACTAAAGGCAATGTAATGGAACTGCCCTGGCAGTGTGAAGATTTTTCAAAATAATCAAGGCAAAAGACTTTCTGGATTACCAAAGATATTTTTTAGTCCCGATAATTAAGGCAAGACTATAGGTCAGTGTGACTAACAAAGGCAAGACATGATATAAGTCCAGTCAGTTAAGACAATACTATAAATCAGTCAAACCAACAAATGCAAGAAATCTTATTAGTCTAGTCGGTTAAGACAAGACTATAAACAAGATTATGATTTATAGTCTTGTCTTCAATGACTGGACTAATATCATATCTTGAATTTTTTGGTTTGACTGGTTTATAGTTCTGTCTCAACCGAATAGACTAATAACATTTCTTTTCTTTGTTAGTTGAACTGATTTATAGTCTTGTCTTAACTGACTGGACTTATAACATGCCTTGCCTTTGTTGGTTGGACTGACCTAGTCTTGTCTTAATTATCTGGACCACAGAATATCTTTGGTATCTCTTGCCTTAATTAATTTTAAAAATCTTCACATTGCCAGGGCAGTCCGATTACATTGCGTTTAGTAGCTAGACTGACTTTTCCTTTGATAATTGACTGATCGACAGTCTTGTATTTATTGACCGAACTGTCTTCCACCTTTAATATTTGAAACAGTATTTGTATTGCCAGTACAACGCCATGATTTCGCCTATTATTACCAGGGCAGCACCATTTTCTTGCACTTATTAGATGAACTATTCTTGCCAGTGTTTCTGGGATTGTCAGAGATAGTGCTGATCACAGTTAATTAAAAAATCTGCACCTCATCTTCAAGTTTCAAGCGGGACATTAGATTCGCCTATGCATATATTTTTTCGTTTAGTCCCACCTATCTCGAAAACTTTTGATTCTTTGGAATAGAAACTATTAGGATTTTTTTATCAGGAGGCTTACAACTATATTATATTGCAATGTCAGCCAATTTGACTGGGACCGGATTTTAATGTAATATATGCTGGGTCCTTTGCAACTAGAATGATTAATATTCATCCAAGGAATATTTCGCTCATCTTGGTACCTTCTCCACATTTTTGCGCAGGAATTTTAAAATTTAAGTTAAAAGCTTTGACACATTTAATTCGCTGATTGTGAATTCTCTTTTGTTAAAGCTCCTTCAGCTTCAGCGATCACATTATCATCAAGCATCCCGTGCTTCGCACTTGATTTGTCCACAATGCGAACTTTTTAAAATTATGTTCATCTCCATTATTTTTAATGTATATTATATTTGTTTCTGTACCTCATTCTGGGGCTGCTAATTCAGATTTGGCGTAAAAGTACAAATTTCATTTTAAATTATTACTTTAATATTTTATTTTCATTTTGCATTAAATTATATTCTTGGCTATACAGAAAAAAGTATCAATTCAATAAATGTATATTATTACAATTAAAATATGCATTGGTATTAAAATCAAAGTATTTGTATTTTATTTTTTTTTAATTAATAAAAGTGTACATCTTATTAAAAAAACGTTGTGATTAAACATTTAATTCTAACATGTGTCGTTTTTCCATAAATTGATTTCTTGTAACTTCTGTCCTGTTTCCAAAATTTTATTTTTTTTTGTTTTCGATACAAATTTTTAAAACAAGTCTTAAAACAAGTATATTTGTAAAAACCTACATTTTCAGTTCAGCAGCACTCTAAACGTGGTCATATGAGAAAAACAGAATAATTCAGATTTTAAACTAATTAATTTCATTGTTAACCACATAATATGACATTTCTATCAAAAAAGCTGAATTTTCAATTTAAAAAGAGGAATTTTCAACATTGTAGTTTAATTTTCAAAAAAGGAAGATTTTGCAGTAACAAAAACTTGACAATACAACTTTTATTGAAATAAGAATAAATTCTTCACCAAAAACATAATAATAGAGTCCTCAACCAAAAATTGTTAAATTTCTAACGAAACATATTTAAATTTTAAAGATAACAATAAAATTTGTAAAAAAATTAAAAATGCTTCGCCAAATCCATAATAATAGATTCCATCACCAAAAATTGCTGAATTTTCAAACTAAAAGATAACTTTTTATCTAGAATAATGTATAATTCCTTGATAAAGTAAGACATACAGTTAGGGAAATAAATAAGGTATAAATCTCTATGACTCCGGCAATTATTTCTTTACCTTCCCAAAGTTTTTTTTTTAATGAAGAAATATATATGGTTCCAATATTTCTCGAAATTTTATGAATGTTTATTTCAAAACGTAGACAATTCCTTCGGAAACTTAGATAAAAAATTTTTGAGATAAGGGAGAAGTAACCTTGAGTTACCTATTGGATGTAGCATATATGTATGAATTGACACTGAACTGTTCCTACTTATTAAAATTTATGACAGGCAATTGATCTTGAGAGTCAAATCCTTCTGATGCCCACTTCCCTGATAAAATAAAATTCGGGACAAAAATTTTTTATATAATTTTCATCCAATTTCAGGACAAACTTAAGTATCTAACTAAAAATAAAATAATTCTAGTAATAATATTATATCAAAGATATTATAACTTCAAGTTGTGTTCTAAATCCAGAGACTGGTGCTAACGTTAAAAACTGCCCATTTATTGAAAAAGATCAGATCAATCAAAACTATGACCAATCATAGAGAAAAATATTAACCAGCTTTTTATTATGTAAAAACTAGATTGTTCGAAGCAGGAAATAATTTCTATTTAATAAGTTTCTTTGATGAACTCATACTCTACGTTTCCTTAAAACAATTTATTATTTTAATTCTCTTTTCAGCAAGATAAGCAACTTTTTTCAACAGCTCTGACTTTCTAAAACAAAAATTCTGTTTAACAGCAACTCCAATTTTTGCTCTGTTGACAACTATATTGACAACCAAATTGAGCATTATTGCAATGACATTTAAAAATCCTGATACACCAAAGTAAGGTTTTGTATTATAAAAATTGTACTCCTGAATTTCTTGTTGCAGAATTAAGTTTACAGTTCGATTGTCTGCCTAATGGCCAGCCTATAACTGGTGTCCCTCGCCGAAGACCTTCTTATCCTTCATCTTCTAACAGAAATTCTCCTGCTAGATATCCTTCCCCTGCCCGGCCTCAGTCTTGTGTGGAGTCTCCTCAACTTGCTGAACCATCTCTTCGTTCCAGGTCAAGGACTCCTCCGGCATTGTCAAGCTTTAGTTACGTATTTGGATTTAGAGTTGAACAACTCAGATTTATTCGACTTATTCTTCGAAAAAATCCGGACCGAGTTTTCGAACTTCGAAGATTCGCTTTTCCTGCAAATAAAAAAATTCTATTGAAATATGAAAAACAAGTCTTTAAGCCCGTGCCAACCGAAGAACAAATTGTATTATCAACGTCCGATGGTGATGCCTGGGCAATATTACAAAAAGAAATAACCAGACACACAGTTTTTCGTGGAATATATCAATCTGATCCTGATTCTTTGTTAACGTCAGAACGGGTAAAAATAAACATGGATAGCGGAGCTGTTGCAAAGTTAACGCAAAAAGAGATCGCAGAAAGTCCAATAGGCCACAGAAATAAGATCATAAAGAATTTCAGCGTGATACATGTATAAACAACAATTCTTAAAATCTCTAGGAAAATAAATTTCTTAATGATTTTAGCAATTAAACGGATATTATCAGTAATTTGCTACAAAAGTACAATGCCTGATTTACTACGAAAGATGTTTAAAATCTACGAAAAATAATTACACGCAAAACTTCATATTTCTTTGACAGCGCAACAGACTTATGATTTATTTTGAATCCTATGTTAGGTATGTGTATCACTGTTAGAACAATATCAGAAAGCTAATACAGGAAACTCTCAAAACAGCTTCTCAACGCCACGGTGGCATTTAAAGTCTATACGTCAGTTTGCGCTGGCTATTTGCGCAGGTAAATTTTTGAACAGCCTCAAATTTGGCTCATTTCAAAATGGTAATGTTTCTGTGAATTTAGTTTTAGTTTATAATGGATGCGTGAGTAAAAAAAAAATTAACCGACTGATGATTTGAAAAATACATCAATTTGTTCAAAGGTAGGTATCGAATATCTATCAAAATGCACTCTTTGTTTGAATACAGATTCAATAAATTTAATAAAAATTATTCCTAAATTATCATGTAAGCGTTTTCTTTTTCATTCATTTTAAATCCAATTTTTGAATAACTAATGATTTTTGAACGTTTTTCACCAGTGAAAGTTTTGCTGAATTAAAATCTGAAATAATGTATTCAAATGATTCCACGTAATATAGAATTCACTATTACTATTAGCGATAATAAAGAGCAAGATGTCATTCAAAGCTTCTAGTGCACGATATTTTAATTTAGTATTGTGAAAAAACATAATGTTTGTACAATGATATTTGTACAAAATCATTAAAAAAATTAATACCTCTAATCTAAAAAATCACATTTCGATCCGATTCTCAGTTTTCAATTAGAAAATCAACGGAAATTTTATATAAATGTTAATAGGAAAATAACGGCGTGCCAAAATACATTGCTAAACAATTAAAAAAAAGTACATATAATTAAAAAATGGATTAAGAATTTTTTTTTCACTTCCAGCTATGTAAATCAGTGCATCAAAAAACACCGCTAAATCATTAAAGCAGTATCTATCATTTTTTAAATAATATTCCGATCCAAAACTCAGCTAACGTAATAAAAATCATATAATATATATTTTTATTGAGAATCTTAAATAGTTCAGAAAAACAACTGCATCGATAAATTAAACCTTGTAATTCCTTATTTAAATCAGGGACGCGTTCTAAAATTTTGTTTCATTACGTTTTCAAAAAACAAACGTATATTTTGTTTCCTTTTCGTTACGTTTTGATAGATTAGAAAAAAATAAAAAAAGAAACTGTTATATTAGAAAAAAACTTTTATATTAGAAAATTCAACTGCACACGATAAAGGTTGTACTTAAACTGATTCAACTGCTGAAATGCTTGAACAACGTTCGCTTCGTATACCGGCAGTTGCACACTAAATATATATATACATAAAAAGACATAGACATGAAATAAATGTCCCGCAGTAATCACCTGTCCCATAATTTATGGGACAAACGAATATACAAACCTATTTGTTGAAAGAAACGTTGCTCCGACCCAAGCTCTCCGATTACGGTATGGGGACTCTGACATTTTTGAGAATATCTCCATAAACATTTAATATTTTACTTTTTCCTTTTTACAGTATATTTTTAACATATTATACATTCAAAATATGAAATAAAAAAATGGATTTTTTGGAAATTCTAAAGATATCTCCCCTCTCCGATTTCTGGGATCAGTATGTCTGTCCAACGCCCGTGTCTACCGGTTGACCACTCTTCTTGCCATTTGAGCATTAGATCTTTTCTGGCCTCTTTCTTCTCCTTGCCTTCGTATGTCTCCGTTCTTTCTTTGGCCAGTAGGTATATGGGTGGTATCCCAGCAATGACCCTCACCGCTTCCGCCGAGATGGTGCGGTACGCACTGCATACTCTAATCGCCATAGTTCTCTGAACTCTAACGAGGTTTTGCCTGTTTTTGTGGATGAGCATCGCTGGGTACCAAACAGAAGCCGCATACAGGATTTGCGAGTGCACAACGCTCGACAGGATTCTTATCTTGGACGCCCTGGGGCCACCCACGTTAGGCATCAGGCTAGCTAGAGCAGGCATTGTTCGTTTGGCTTTTTTCGCCGTCTCCTTAATTTGAACTGAGAACGTGGTTTTGGTATCCAACCACACACCCAACTGCTTCAAGGCCCTATTGGGGGTGATTTTTTCCCTTTCTACTTCAAAATGAATTGGCTTGATTTTTCTCCTAATGGTCAAAAGGACTGCTTCAGTCTTCTCCGATGCCAGTTGCAGTCCTTTCTTTGTCATCCATTTTTGAGTCCTGATGATTGCAGCATTTGCAGAATTCATAAGTGCTTCTTCGCTCTTAGCTTCTATCATCACTTCTACGTCATCTGCAAAGCCAACCAGTTTTACACCTTTCGGCATTTCCAAGTCTAGTAATTCATCGTACTAAACGTTCCAGAGCGTGGGGCCAAGCACTGATACCTGAGGGACTCCGCTTTTTACTTCCTTGATACTGGTTGTTCCTTCTGCTTCTAACACAATCTCTCTTTTCGATAGGAATGAAGCTATAAGACTGATTCAGCTTTCGTCTATTTCTCGTTCTCTGAGGGCGTCAAGTATACATCGCCAGGATGCACTATTGAAGGCATTTATGACGTCTAGAGCAATGATAGCACATAGACGTCAGCACCCTTGGGAGTATGCCGCTGCTCTTTGTGCTATGTGTATCACCTCCTTAATAGCATCGACCGTTTGCCTACCTTCCCTAAACCCGTACTAGTTGTCTGATAAACCTCATGTCCGTTTCAGTTCGTTCTTCAGTCTAATCTGGATCAGTTGTTCAAACAGCTTTCCCTTGACGCCCAGCAGACAGATCGGTCTGTAAGAGCCGAGAAGTCCCACCGGTTTGTCCCCCTTCTTCAACAGAATTAGTTTTGACCTCTTCCACTCCTTCGAAAACTCAGCTTTTGCCGCAAGTTCGTTCATTGTGTTCAGTACCAAATCCGATCTATGTTTTACCACATGCTTAAGTACTTCAGTAGGTATACCTCTGGGACCCGGTGCCTTCTTCTTTTGCATTTTTGCACATGCTTTTTCGAGTTTCTTCAGCGTAAAATCGATGAATAGAGCTCTTGAGAGGCATTCAAAAGACACTGGCTTGTGATCGGGAAAGAGGCAACTCGCCACGTTCTTCACGGTTTCCATCGACAGCTGTGGTTTTGGTGGGTATCCGATAATTTTTTTCTTTGACCATGTCGTAGCCCTTGCCCCAGATATTTCTGTCTACATCATCAAGGACCTCTTTCCAACCACTTTTTTTGGATAACTTGATGGCTTTCCGGATGGATTTCTTGCTTCGTGAGAAGTCTTCCCACAGAGCTTGCTTTAGAAACGCTGGCGCATTTTTTTCGCAGCTATCCTCGTGTGCATCCTCCTCCTTATCAAACACACTGTCCGCAAATTAGAGATTTCGGCATTCCACCAATGCTGTTGTTGACCTCTTTCGGCTGATTTTTTCCGTGGCATGCAGGCATCACAAACTGACGTGAGAGCTTTTGAGAAGGTTTCTGCTGATGCTTCTCCTTCAGTTATGTCTTTTGTGGCCTGATCTAGCTTTTCCACGTCGATCTTGTTCACGTTACATCCCCTGAAAATGAGTTTCTTTCCGCTGGGCTGTGCTAATTTTTTTCTAATACAGAAAGTTACGTATCGATGGTCACTAAGTGACTCTTTATCACTGACTTCCCAGCCATCAATCATTCTACTGATATTAGCTATGGTAAGCTTTAAATCTAATATTGATCCGTAGTCCTGTCTCTTGAAGGTTAGTTTATTCCCTACGTTCTTGACAATTAGGTCATGTTCGGCAATCCATTCTGTGTCCCATTGCGGAAATTTAACATTGAAATCCCTCGCAATGATAGCCTCTTCCTTCCTAGCCCGGATACTTTCACCTATATCTTGCAGGTAGTCTTCCAAATCTTCGATGATTCTATTTGGTGAAGCGTAGCATGCGTATATTGTAAAGGTAGGTGTTGCTACATAAGAGAAGCCTGTACCGGCACCTTGATTAGGTTCGCTCAGGAAAAATATAGCTGCACTCATTTCCTTAGCAACCGCTAGGGCCATGTCATGCGCTGAGTGGCTCCTGTTACAATTGATTTGTAGGATCTTGAACATGGTGCGCCTGCGTATTTGACGATTCTCTCGTGCCCGTGTTAGTCTTGTTGTGGTTTTTTCTGTAATTTGACTGATGTCCCTTTATCTTACAATGAACACAGAAGGGCGTATTCTGACATTCAGCGATTTCGTGACCTTCTTGACCACATTTCAGACATTTCCCAACAGAAAAGGCACCAGTTTTCCTTCACTCTTTCCCTTATTCTGCATCTCATCCAGCCGATTCTTACCTTGCCTGTTTGGACTAATAAGTCAGCGTCAGTACCCCGCATTACAACCGTAGCATTCTGCATGCCCCCGTATGCTGGACGGAGTGCTTGTACTGTGAAGTCCTCAGGCTTTAGTTTACTTGTCTCAGAGATCGCTTTCCTTATTTGCTCCACCGCGGTTACTTTACCCAGACCTTTGATATGCAGGACCTTTTTTTTGAGACGAAGAGACGTCTGTACTGCTGGTACCTTCTCCACTAGTGCTTTTCTTAGCTCATCAGCCTTCTCTGCTCCATTTCGTACCGTAAGGAGGAGATCGTCGTTGCGCGTCTTCCTGACATCCTTAACGTCAACTCCTATGTCTTCTGGGTCAACAGCAGCTTTTACTGTTTTGAGGAGATTCGCATATGTCTTACCCTTCATTTGTACGACGTGGGCATCCTGTTGGTTTTTGCTTCTTTTTTCCGATTTCTTGCCATCTTCCTTCTTGGTTTTGTTAACCGTCTCCTTACTCCTGTCTTCTCCTGCGGGTCTCCTTTCGGCTTTTTCTTGAGCAGGTCTAGATTCCGCTATTTGATTTCCGGTATCCGCGAACAAAAACCGCATCATTCGCGCTGTCGTTTTCCCTTTGATGCCTTCGCTTCCAACAAAAGCAGCTCTGGTCTTCTTATTTAAAATCAGCTGTGCTTTAGTAGCTATCAGAGATTGAAACAGAAATTTATCTCTGATTGCTGCTTCGTCCTTATCATTGCCGAGGATTGGATAGTACACCCATCTTGTGTTATGTACTACCTTCACATCACGGTCAGGGAAACCGAGAGAGTAGGACATTATGGCCACTTCCCCACCTTTTTTTCCTTGTTGCTTCAGTTCTTCGCGCCCTCCGAATCGCATAATAGACCGGCCAATTTCTCTATCATCAGAATCGATGTCCTCGTAGCAGGGAATAATTATATCCCATTCAGCTGACGCTTCCCAGATGTGCCCTCTTTTATATCTAGCTCCGGGGAATACTACCTCATTTTAGGCTGTCTCTGTGACACCCAGGAAGCTTTCAAAGTCATCAGCTGTCTTGAGATGTCGCATTCTCAACTACAACTGTTGTTCTGACCTGCACTTGTCACATTTTGCATCTTCGATGATATGCAGATTTTCGGTTCTCATGTTCCGAATCTGTCTGCGTAGCTTATCGTTCTTATTTATGAGATCCCCTATAGTGTCATCTGTTTCCCGCACGTTAGTCGGCGCGTTTACCCAGTCGCGTAGTTTCTTGGAACAGAGCTTCTCAACTTGGAGTACAAGGCCGGTAATTATGTCAACGAGTTCGTTTTTGGGCTTGTAGGAGTTATTCAACACTTTCTAAAGGCTTCTAGTCTGCGTTGCTATTTGTTCCAATAGTTCACTGCGTGAACTAACGTGCTCTAAGTATTCTACCATACTCTTCTCAGGGGTACTTCCTGTCCTTCTCCTTTTAGGTCTTTTCCCCCTATATTTGTCTGTTATCTTTGTCATTGTAGCTTCCGGTTCGGGCAGTGAGGATATCCTGATCCTGGGCGGAGTTCTAGGTAATGAAGTCGAGGTTTCAAACGGATTATGCGGCACGTCTCTCGTGTCCATGCTAATTGTCGTTTTGTTACATTTAGTTCTTTTCGGGGTGAAGAATGCCATAAAGTTTTACCAGCGCTTTGTGCGTGGAACGGGTATACCCTCGGAACTCTATCCTACCCCAGTTCCCTGGGGCTCAGCCTTCGTTTAACAGGTCCCGGCACACACGGACGGACCAGAACTCGCCCGGAGCACTGCAGATTCCGATCTCTGCAGCCACCACGCACTTCCTGATCAAGGCCCGAAGGGGCTGGCTTCTGATCCCAGACTGCGGCTGACACATCGGCAGTGCAAGCACACATAAGCCCCTCACCACGCCAGTGGGTCAGGCAGGCGTTGTTCGGAGCACTCCCAGTGGGCCGCAGCAGGAAACGATCGTGGTTTTTTCTCGGTGTATCCTTCACCCAGCTAGTTTTCTGTCCGCCCCGAGTATTTCATATCCTCGGTACCACATATATCTGGGAAGCAGTCCCCTATCCGCAAACTGGGGAGGCGCCCGATGGCAGTGGGTCTGTATCTAATGTGAACATTTTATTATATTTAACTATTATCTTTTGGATTTCCTCTCTAACCTGGTTTTCAATGTGATCTAATTTTTATTTTTTTAATTTTATTTATTAGGATTATAAGTTTTATCTTGTGATTAAATCGACATTATTTTTTTATAATTGATAGCGCTTGGTATTTTTATGGATTTCATGCTTCAGGCAGTTCAGGAATAATGCCCCATTTGCATAATGTTTCAGCCTTGAACTTTGGAGCTTTGATTATTATTCCTAAAAATCGTTGACAATTCTGGCTTCGACCACGGCCTCGCCAAAAAAAAAGAAAATTTTCTATCTATTATTTTACTACACACGAGGCTGATCAAGACCGCGTATAAGTGGTTCGATGGTCAAAGAGTTTTGCACAAAGTTTGCAAAATTTTTTTGTACGCAGTGTCACCGTCGCGAGTTTACAACGCAATAAAATCCCCAAATTTCAAATAATGCGCATTTGAAGGGCGTGGATGATTAAAACGAACAAACAAAGCCAGTGCCGAGGCCAGAACTGGGGTTCAGCGATTCAGCTATAAAATTCCTAAGTACGAATTGCATTATGGAAGATCTTTGCCCTAAAAAAAGTATCTCGCTCCTAAATAGATTCTGACAAAAATGTTTGATTTGTATACATCTTAGTGTCTATAGGAATTTTGCATACAGACTAAAACCTTAGTTGTAAACGGCGACATATAGATACGTCCAAAACGTGTGATAGTCTTGAAGAGACTTTACAAAACCCTTTTCTTTTGCCGGAAAAACCAAAAAATACCATGAAATTGCAGCAGGCACATTAAGCCTTAAGCGTGCAAATACAGGCCTAGTTCAAAAAACAAACGACGGCTATAGGCAAACAACCTGTGCATTCATGGCAAAATATGGCACGACAGGTTGTATGCGGTAGTTGGCGATATGGGTTCGTGCACGGAGGGCACATACGTGAGACGTCATTCTTGGTTCTTCGTTTTGCCGTTTGCCTTTTCTAAGCTTGTTTTTGCTCTAGTGTGATTTTACTTCGCTTTTGCGTACGTTTTTTCTTTTAATTCACTTTTGCTCTCAGCTTGTCAATTAAAATTTTTTTATTTTCTTCATAGGATCGTCGCTGTCTGAAAAGTCCTTATTTTGAGGCCGTTATCGTATCAAAAATTAGTTTTCTGGAAAAATAGTTTTCTATCATTTACAAATTAAAGAACGTTTTGTATACAAAACTAAGCTACCATTAATTAAAATTTATCTAGCTTTTTAAAATGGGTATAACCCGATAGGAAGATAAAACTCAATTACAAAACAACATTATGGAAATGAATTTTTTTGATATGACATATTCAGTAATACCATGTCAATATTTAAAATCATAGAAAAACTATGTTCTACAATAATTCATTTTTCAAGATAATTCTGTATCCCATCACTAATGAAACGCTTTTATTTAATTTTAAATCTTGTTAAGTTACTGTTTCATCGTAAAATATTTAATTTTTAAAGTCTGCATTTTAAAAAATATCGTAAATATCGTTGTCGATCCTAAAATCACCTAACCTGATATAATTTTTATTATTTACATACTTATTGATATACATTCTAAATTGTCTATATTACATACATGTTGAACTCTGTTATATTAAATATTTGTGTTCTTTATCTTAGTTACCCTGAGAAATAAATATACAAAATATTTTTTGATAATTAAAGAATTTGCTTTTTATCCTATTTCATTAATTATAATGCAATTTAAGAAGAAAAATTTTTGTGAAAAAATGGAAAAATAGATAATGAAATTAGCAAGTACAATTTTTCGTAATTAAAAAATTGAAACTATATAACAGCCGTTTACCAAAAAGCTATTCAATGTACAGAAGGAAAAATTTTACTTCTTGATTTATTTATTTTTACATAATTAACTCACCGTTACACGGGTTATTTTACTTAAGCGGGAAAATCAACTTATTAATCAATTAATTAAATTATTCAGAATCTAATAAATTATTCAACCTATAAATGAATCAAACAACAGTAAATTATTTAATCGGGAAAATACTGTATGACGGAGGGTTGAATATATTCAAAGATTTTTTATTCGTTTCAAGATTGTTAAATTTAAAAAAATCAGTTATTTTTCATCTTTTTAGTTGTTTTGTAATCGAATTTTTCGAGAGAAAAGTATGCGTTTATTTATATATCATTTCTTTTAGATATTTTGTTTATTTGCATGATTTGCGAGAAAACATTTACGCGCAAAATCGATTGTTTAAAAAAATCTAATTTAAAATTCATTTTTAAGTAGTTCTCCTAATGCCTATTTATTTCCTTAAAATAATTTTTATTTCTCAACAATCTTGAATGGCTGGTTGATGTATTGTATTGCAATCTGATGTATTAAAAATAATAAAGTAATTAGATATTTACTTTATATATAATATATTATTTCTCATTTACTATTTATTTAATTACGTAATTTTTTTCAATCAAGTAATTTTTGACATTAATTGCAAATAAAGAAATAATAGTTTTAAAATATTCTTGTGGTCAATATATGGAATAGTTTTTCTTATGCCCCTCCCTCGACCTTTGCGTATCTTTTGAAAGTAGCGTAAACCTAAAAACAAGGTTTCTCATTTACAAATCGTTTGTTTATGTTTTTTTGCAAACTCCCCGTCTACAAAGATTAAAGAACATATAATTCCCCACAAAAAAGGTTTTATTCGTTTTTTTAGCCTATATTTTTAGAATAATAAGTTACACTTTTCTTTTCTTTATTTATTAAATTTTTTTTTTAAACTTTCATAAATTCAATGTGGATGAAATTAATTTTTCTTTATATTTCGGTATTTTAATGCATTAATATACTCATTTTCTCGTTAGGTTATCTAGACTTTTAAATTATTTCCTAGCCAAAACCACACAAAAACAATTTTATTGTGACAAATTGTTATAGGATATCTTAACCAACAAATTTACTTTTTTAAGTTTTTAAACAGAGACCCTTTCTTCTCTAAATCATTTCTTTTCCTCTCAAACATAAAATCTTGACACAAGAAAGTATAACTCAACACTAATTATGATTGTTGCTAGGAATTATTATACGATAGATACACGATTATTTTTGAGTCTGCTGGCTTTAAAACATTGACCTTGCCATCCTCGCTTCGCATCGCCTTGCATGCATATCGCTACTTTCTCGCCTCGCACGCATGGCCCTACTTTCTCGTTTTGCCTTGCATTTACAGCCTTTGCCTCCGCAGCTAATCACTAATGCTTCTGTACTATTTACAATATCTACAATTATCTGACATTTACATTATTTGCAATATACAATCTTTCCTTCTCCATTCCTCTCCCTCCACTCCGTAAAATAAGACACTCATCACTGGCAAATCAAACACTTACATTCTCCTTACAAAATCATCTACAAACAACCTCTTTCCCAGCCCGCACACTTGCTTTATCAACACATTTGCTCTTCTCTCTCTCACTCTCTTTTATATGATCATTCACTCCCTCATTCGTCCAAAACAGAAAGCCCAGGTAAACAAACACTTTAACCTCCTGTATCGCTTTTCCCTTCCACCTCCACTCCCATCCCTTATCTCTCCCACCTCTTTTCCTGAACATCATAACCTTTAAAGTCGCTTCGCTCTTTTCCTGCAGCACTACGTCATCTGCATATGAGAGTGAACATATTCTTACCCCTCCTACCCTAACTCTTCCAACCACTCCGGCCGCTAATTTACTTTTCCCCCTTAAAACTTACATTTTCCAACTGCACCTGATACTTCTCTATTGCTTCTCTCGTCCATGATACCCTCTCCTCTAACAACCCTTTTTTACACCCTGTCTTCCACCAACCTCCCCCTTTATACACAAACTTAATGGCTGATGGTCCGCTTCCAACCATCCCCTCAGTGCGAATATCTCTATCTCCTCCGACCCTAGCATATTCATTATCACATATGTGTATTCTCCCTCTTCGTCACCTGTTACCATACCATTCGCTATAGCCCGCTATAGTCCTCCATCCAGTCTCTTAGAATCTCCCCCTGTTTATGTATTAACTTATCATTCGACTTCTTTTTGAAGCTCTCCGCTTTTCGGCACAGGTCTCCTTGCCAACAATTCTCGCTTTAAAGTCCCCCACCCCTCACACAACTTTCTCGTTCGAAATTATGCATCCCAGATCTCAAAGAAAATATTTTTGAAAATTCACGATACGACCCTAAAATTTTTTTAAAGCCTTGTAAATACTAAAACGGTCGTAGAATATGTTAAAGAATGTCACGTAACATTTTCAAGACAAAATATTAATTCCCGGCAAAGATCTGGCGAGTTGAACACAAAGAAGTATTGATTTTTTTTCCGTTGAAAAATTATGTTTTCTTTAAATAATTAAGAAACAAAACAACCTTAGAATTTAGTTGCTATACAAAAAGATACGCAATAAAATTCTCTACACGTTTTAATTGCGTGTTCGAGCGCTAAGGTGGTAATTGCATCCAAACCTTCAATATAAACGATTTTCGATTTATAATTTTGTAATCTTTAGAAGTATTTTTGAAAACTTATACCATTTACATCATTGTTTCTTAAACATAAGATAAAAAATACGAAAATATGAAACCAGTCTTTCCAATTGTCTTACCATATTTTGCAGAACTTATGTTATTTTGTTATCAGTAAAAAGCCGCTTTCCTTAAAGCCAAAAGTATTATTTAAATGATTTAAAGGAATGTGTAATTAAATTTTCTTTGTGAAAACTTACTCTTATCAAATGTAAATATCTCAGATATTTTATCGACATCGACCACAGTCTATTGCTGGGCACAAACCATCTTATCATATTTGTTTCCCATGTGTCCACTAGTGTTTCTTCTGCACCAAGTTCTTTGAGACTTATCTCGTTACTCACTTAATCCATTAGAGATTTTCCGTATTTAGTTTAATCAACATTCTTTGCAAGTCTTTGTTTGACTCTGCCATAACACTCTTATCATCAGCGTAATATCGAACCAGTATTGTATGCATTAGAAACAGTTTGCAGTTATTGTTTCACTATCAAATATCTTATTTTTAACCCATTTAAATTTAAATTTTCTACTTAAAAAATAAAATAATTTCCCTTCTTCAATTAAGAACAAAACATTCGTTAGTGAGTCTAATTGTTTAATGTTGATCTATAATTAACTTTTGACAATCTGACAATTTTAAAGGATTAAACATAACTTTCAATTTTTAAAGTCTGCAGCTAAAGAAATAGCTTTCTTCTGTTCTCTTTCTCCCACCAATATTCCATGGCCAGCTTTTCATCCTCTTCCCTCCACCCTCTTGAATATCCCTCCCCCCACCTTACTTTTTTACTACCCCGTACAGCCACTCCCTTACCTATTGTGTGCCAAATAGCCATTGTTCGTTCTCTAACCCGTCCAGCCATGCTGCCTTAGACCTCTTCAACTTCCTTATCTGAATCGCTATATCTTCGTTACTCAGCTTCTTTTCATTTACGTATCTTCTGCTTCCAATCGCCTTATGCCTCTTCCGTAAGTCTGATCTCTGAAATCAATCTTTAAAAAAATCCCTCAATTTGTCACTCCCCATCTTCTCACTTATTTTCACCCTACATTTTCTTAATCTATTAATTATTCTCCACATCTCTCCTTCTATTTTAACATTTATCAACTCCTTTTCTAGTTCTTTGCCCTTCTCCTGCTCTTTCTTCTTAATCATTATCCTTAACTCGCGCCTGATTTCTTCGTTACTCCTCCCTTTTAGCAGTTCCTTCCTTTTATTTCCTGTACTTCCTTTTCACCTTTCTCCTCATTTTTTTACATTCCCGATTCTGACACGACTTCATTATTTCTTTCTTCTTCTTTCTAAATACCTTCATATTGACGCACCCTTTTACTTTATGTTTCAGATCCTCCCATATCTCTTTCATCGACTCCCCCTTAAAGCTTACATTTCCCAACTGCGCTTGATTCTTCTCTATTCTTTCTTTCGTCCATTACACCCTCTTCCCTAACAACCCTTTTTCTCACCCTGCCTTCTGCCAACCTCCCTCTTTATCTACACACTTAATGGCTGATGGTCCAATTCCACCCTCCCTTTCACTGCAAATTTCTCTATCTCTTCCCACCCTTGCATATTCATTACTACATACGTGTATTCTCCTTTTACGGCCCCTGTTGCTATACTATTTCCCATAGCCCATCCCCTGTCCTCCGTCCAGTCTCTAAGAATCTCTCCCTCTTTATTTATTAACTTATCTTTCAATTTCTTTTCGAAGCTCTCTCCTTTCTGGCACCTTTAACACTCCTCCGCCCTGCTTTACTCCCACCGCCTACTTTCCACGAAACAAATTCCCCTGCAATTCCTTCAAACCGCCCTTCTCGTCTTCCCATACCCACATTTTCGCTCTATTCTTATTTTCCAAAACTCTGCCTTTTCCGCTCTCCGATAACTCCTCTCCTTCCTAGCCCTGTGGTTTAGCATTTTCTGCAATGGGACTAGAAGTCTTAAAATTTTAAGAATTGTATTGAAATCTGACATCGAGTGTAGTTTCCTTGTGTTTCATTGAGTGCTGTCTTGTGTATTTTCTTTGCCGCGAGGTGAGTGTGTTATTCTAGTGCCCCTTTAGACGACAGAGAAATTATTTCGAATTACGTAAGGGAAGTATTCAGAAAATGTGAGTACCTGTTGACCTGTCTTTCGACCTATTCTCCTGTATCCTTAACATGACCTAGACCCCTTTCCCCTATTTTATTTTGTTGTTGGACAATATTAACGCCCCCCCCCTTATTTCTTTTTTGCGTTTTGCCTTTAGTACCTCCATTTTGGTCTTGACTTCGAAACCTCTTCCCTTTGATTTTGTAATGAACTGAATTTCTATGTATTTTTTATCATCTTGTTTACTTTTTTTAACCCGGTATCGTCAAAATTTAAGTAAGTTCCTTGCTCTTTTTTCAACCTTTGACAACTTTCAACTTTCTCTACCTTGCATATTACCCACCCTATGATCTCATCGTTTTCATATCCGCTATCTCTTCCGTTTCATTTCTACGCTCTCCCACTTTCTATTTTATTAATTCCTCCGCCCTCTCACAAGTACCTTGCTTTACACCCTCCCTTCAATTAACTAATTCCATTTCTTACCCGCCCTTTACCTTGTCCAGAGTTTGTTTTACCCTGTCCTTTCACTTTCTAATCTCTTCTTCCATCTGCTTCATTTTATTATCTTTTTTCTTCTTTACCGACGCCACTTCTCTCTGCAATCCTTCTACTTGCTCCTTCATCTCTTTTACCTCCTGTTCCCATCTCTCGCCTCTTACCCTTAGCTTCTCCGTCATACATTCTATCTGCTTCATCGTCTTCCTTACGTCTTCCCTTAACCCTCTGATCATGCCCATCATTACCTAAAGAGCCTCCTTCTCTGTTAGCCCCTCCACTTTTATCAGAGCAGTGACCTACGTGTCTGTACGCTCTTGTTAAAGGGACGCCCAGAGCGCTTTTTCCCGGACTATCTTTGTTATCTCTTTTCCTCTTCAAGAGATCCTCCCCTTTGCTGGTGCTAGACGCTATCGCCCTTGCTTAGATGTTTCTTTCCTTCAGATCTTTCACTCTCCCTGACGCGCCACTCGACACCGGACCACGCCCTGCTAGCCGTCGTGGCAAGCTGGAAATTTCGACTTCTTCGAGTTCACTACATGCACTTCCAGTACTTTGCTGCCCACCTGCCTCGAATTTTGCTTTTCTTTACACCATTTTATCCCTCACAGCTCCTACAGACACGCTTTTCTCTCCCCTAACATCCCTAGCACCCTCTACGCACACCTTCCACACAAAATCCGCAAAAACTTCTTACCACCTGTGATTGTACACTTTCTACTACCACCATCAACATGCAAATCAGGAATTACTAGAAAGTAGTCAAGAATATTACGATTACCAAAAATGGTCATTTGACAACATATGGTCATTAGCAACATTGTATTTATCAATTCTTATTCATGAAATTACTGTTTTAGCGTTTTTTTACTAATAAGGTTCTCTCTCTCGGAGAAATGTGATTCTTCGGATAAGAATACTGCCATTTTACCGAGAATTTCAACATTATATGTAAGAGAATTTTCAAATGTGAATATTTTTATGACAATTTTTTTAATTCAATTATAATTATGTTGTGGAATGTTAATCCATTATGCAAAAAGAAAAAAATTTTCTTTGATCAAAACTGTGATATAAGTTTATCTGTTTACAACAATTGTATTTTGAAGATATTTTATTAGCAGATCCAGAGCAGATTCTAAATAGAAGCGTAACCATTGATGCAGTGTTTAATAAAAGACTGGCAGAATTAAACCACATTTTCGGGTAGGGTTAAGAATTTTTATTGAAAAAATAAATAAAAATAATAAATTAAATATTAAAAGCATATAATAGATTTTTGCTACAATAAAATTACATAATTTATACAAATTTTTCTCTTGTTATTATTAATGCAATGTGCATAATACATTTACTATTGACTGCTGGTTAATCAGATAGATATTTTACCGTGAGCGAAGGGCTCAAATTTTTATATAGGTACCATCGACTTTAACGATTTCTAACTCTTTTTTATATCGAACAAAAATCGACTTCTGCTAGTCGAAAATCTAAAAAAAAGGATAAATTATTTTTAAGCATTATGTATGAAGACCTTATATTTATTTTTACAAAAAATGATTATAATAAAAAATTAAGGCATAATATGCATCTCGCATTTTTAGGTTGGCAGCAACTTCCATTTCACTTGTAAAGATTTCTAATGATTAATCAGCAATCACGTAATATTGATACGTGTGCTTGATCCAGATGTAAAGAGTATGATAAGCTTTTAATTATACAGATTTAAAAATAAGGTTAAAAAAGTCGCTTGATTTGGCAATAAAATTTAAACAATTTAACAAATTTGCCCCGCGGACAATAATTCTCCGCGTGTTCAAGCGCTAAGGTAGTTCTTGCATCCGACCCTTCAATATAATCGATTTTCGATTTAAAACAACTTAATTTGGAGACATATTTTTGAAAATTTACACCTGAAAATATTTGAAAGACGTAAACCTTTAAATGCTTAAGACTTTTAATGTATAAGTAGTCAATTTTGCATATTTAAAATTCAAGACTCTATGAGAGGTTGAAGGCTCCAGATGCTACGATCATGTTTTCTTAAGGAGAAAATAAAAAAAATACGAAAAGACAAAATTATTCTTTCCAATTGTTTTAAAATATTTTGCATAATTTATATAAGCTTTTAATGAGTTAAAAACGGCTTTTCTTCAAGCGTAAAATATTACCTAAATGGTTTCAAGGATTTTGTAATCAGATTTTCCTTGTTCAGACTGACTCTTATCAAAAGTCAATATCTCAGATAGATACGTGTAATGCCTTTTGTCTCAGATATGACGGCATTAGGGTAAATTAGGACATTATGGGGACGAAATTATTTACATTTTTTTTAAATTTTTCATAAATACATTTACCAGGTTTTCCTCAAACTGGAAAAGATGCGGTCTGTACTTTGGTCTTATTGTTGGCAGTCATCCTTGATTCTTTTGGTGAGTATAAGAATGTAATTCATTATCTATAATTTCTGGTTAATACTTCAAAGCTTTACACCAATCAGTATTTCAAGTTATAATCTGCACGGAGCAATTCTAACCTGAAATGAAGATTGTGTATTAATTATAAAAGTCAGCTAGCTCAGCCATCAGCCACACTCAAGTTTGTATAGGCTCAAAGCTTTCGCCGTGATTTGTTAAAATTTGTTCAAAAGTTTTAACCAAATAGTTATATTTTTTAACAAGAAAAATTCTACCAAAAAATAAGACTACCAAAAAATAAGGGGGAAGATGGTCGTGGGGGCTAAAGCGCGGGATTTGGACCCACTCTGTAGGCTTGTGGGTTTGATTTTCGCCTCGCATGCGGTGAACATACCTTAGCAAGGGAGTTGTTCATCTCCGGAGAGTCGTGGGACCAGCATCTCTAGAGAAAAAGGTTCTCTAAGTTTTTAAGACTGTTTTGCTCTTGGTGGTTTGGAAGCGTGGGAGTGTGGGAGGTGTGTAAAGGATAGGGAAGAAGGTGCAAGAAAAATTTGAACCCTTAGGGGACACATTAGAAGCTTCTATCCAACTACCAAAAAATAGTATGCTGGGAAATAAAAGTAAATAAATGAGATCCTGTACATATTATCAGAACTCTCTGAAATTTAATGAGTTTTCGTTAAAGAAATGCGAAAAATTTTTGCGAAAGCTCAGTTTCAAAATTTCATTGCACATGCGAACTTGGGTGACTTATTGGATGTAGCATATATGTAGGAAATGGCACTTAACTATTGCTATTCATGAAACTTCATAGCAAGTTATTTATCTTGAGGGTCGGCTCATTTTAATAACCAATTCTCTCATTATATAAAAATTTTGAAATTGGTACAAAACCGTTGCATTTCATTTTTATTCAATTTCAGCACAAAATTAATAATCTTTTATTTTCTGTGTATTTTCTCTATTTCTTGTTGCAGAATTAAGTTCAGAGTTCGAGTGTTTGCCTAATGGCGCACCTATACCTGATGTCCCTCGTCGCGGATCTTCTTCGGCTTCATCTTCGGACATAAATTCTTCTACCACACCTTTTTCTTCTACCAGAGCTCATTCCTCTGTAGGGTCTCATCCACCTGTTGAGCTACCTCCCCCTGCAAGCTCCACGTCTTATGTGATGATAAATTTGTCTCACTTACTTGAATTGAAACCTGAAGAGCTTATGCTTTATCGACTTATTTCCATCAGCAATCCCAGCCGCGTATTCGAACTTCGGAGATATACTTTTCCTACAAATAAACAAATTTATTTAAAAACCAAAAATCATGCCCTTGAGCCCATGCCAACCGAAGAAGGAATTGTACTATCAACGTCCGGAGGTGATGTCTATGCAGTACTGGCCAAAAGTTCAAGCAGAAACACATTTTTTCGTGGAATATTTAAACCTTATCCTGGTTCTTCGTTACCGACAGCGCGTGTTAAAATAAACATGCAGACCGCCGCGGTTAAATTATTGACCGAAGAAGAAATCGCGGAATGTCCAATAGGCAGCAGAAATTCAATCGCGAAGAGTTTTAGAGTGGTACATGTATAAAACACAAATCTTTACCTGTTATTAAATATATATTAACAGAGGGTTTTATCAATTTTTAGAGCAAAAAATCTATCCAATTCCATAAAAAATAACAAATTTCATGTCACTTGCGTAAGTTCGATTCTTATATTTTTGTAGTGATAAATTCACTTCTTGATTACTTCATTTCTGAAATCATGCAGTTTTCAATACATACTTCAAAATTTTGTTACCTAAATAATGTTCGATTGTAAGTCTTTATCATAATGCAGTTTTTGTGCCCAAGTCACAGACTGAAAAAATAAAATGTTTTATTATTTTAAGAATTAAAAGAATATTGTCACTAATTTGCTATGAAAGAAAAAAAGAGTCATTTTTTTAAAAAAGAAGTTTGAAATTTACGAGAAATAATTACTTATTGAATGTGTTACAGGTATTGTTTGTAATGGAATTTTAGCTTACTATTGCTTCTTATCAATGCATAAAAAATAATTTGATTGTAATGAATTATTGCTTTTTTTTTAGAAGAGGTGCTGAACAACTGTTTTAGCTATTTGAGTAATAGCAGAATTTAGTTTAGAACGAATTTCCAAAAATTGATAAGAAACCATAGCAAGATAAAACTCAATGGGAAAAAAAGGATTTAAAATAAATTTTTTGAAAGTTTTAACCATAAAAGAATATTATATTAATTAAGAAAAATATATTTTTTTAGAATTTTTATTCAACATTTCAAGTGTATAGTATTTCAAAATGCATGATTCATAGTTCTTAAAATTGAACTGGATTTTGAATATTATAAATTTTTAAAGAAAATTCAGAATCTGCTCACAAATAGAACGGTTGAATTTCATTCAAAATCCTCTTTATTCATTATTTTACAGTAACAAATTCTATTTTTCACACATGTAAATACAATTTTTTCTATTCAATAAGAAAACAATTTTCTTTTCTTCATTAGAAAGCATGTAAAAAAATTTAATAATACATGTTTCCTTTAGTTGTTAAATATTTGAAATTTAAATATTTGTTTGCTTAAAAGAGCCTTTGTGGCTCATTTAAACTGTAAGCTGAAAACCGACAAAATTCAAAAATCAGGTCAAAAATGAGTTAGCTTTATCAATTAATATAAAATTTGTTCATGGGAAATTAAACTATCTTTCCTGTAATGCAGGGGGAGGGGTTGTAATTTCTTTATATTATGAATTTACAGACTTAAAGTAAAAAAAAAATATATATATATAAATGGTATTGGTAGATAGGACAGCATGAACTCGTTTTTGATACAACACTGTTGAAGGATAATGAACTTCTCAGCATAAAACACCAACGACGTGTTTCTAAAGCGCAGGCTTTGGACCCACTCTGTTGGCTTGCGGGTTCGATTATCGCCTCGCACTCTGAAAGAGCCTCGGTAGCCCATGCGGCGAACACTAGCCTAGCAAGGGAGTTGTTCTTCTTTGGAGAGTGGTGGGACCGGTACCTCTAGAGCAAAAGGTTCTCTAAGTACTTAAGGCTGTTGCTCAGGGTGGTTCGGAACTCACCTTTAACTGTAGGTCCTCCTCCCACCAACAAGTAAGTGTATGGAGGTGTGTAAGGAATAGGAAAAAGGTGCAAGAAAAATGTAAACCCTTAGAGGACACATTAGAAGCTTCCATCCAGGTGATAGTTGGTCAATTTAAGCGACAAAAATTTAAGCAATGACTAATATTAACAATAAAACGTCCACGGAATCGACTAAATTTTAATTGGAAAAAGGCATGCACACGGTAAATGAAAAGGTCAAACTTCAATCGATAAATGGAGTCCGGGTTTTTGGAATTCTAAAGGGGTGAATCATCTGAAAGTTAACAAATTACGAGAAACCATGCACGTAAGGAACTTAAATATTTTATGAGTACCTAACACTAAGAAAGAGGGATGCGAAAGTCGAAACATTGAAATTCAGTTTTCGAAAGGCGGATTTGAAATATGGTCAGGACTGTATAAATAGTGAATGACGTGTTAGGTGAGGAGTAGGCTTGATTATGAGTAAAGAGCAAAGCAGCGTCTCGGAGACCAAAGATATGCATCTCTCAGATTGTTGTGGGTTAGAATGAAAGTTGGAGTCAAAAGGTTATTCATTATAGCGTGCTATGACCCAGTTGATAGTTTTCCAAGAGAAGTAATATACGTTCGTCTGGAATTTTTCAAGCAATTTTCGAGACTCGAAAAATTCTGTAAGTCTAATATGTTCAGATTTCTAACACAGTTTGCGCGAAGTCGTTTATGAAGATCCCAGCTTCGATTCTTGCCGTAAGCAGGAAGTATGTAAATTATAATATCTAATATCCACGCCGTCAAGTAAAATTCGATCACGCATACAGTTTTTTGTTCGGTCTTAAGGCTGTGAATGTGTGTGTCTAAAAGCTTGAATGTTGGCTTTGAGTCTGCCGATAAAATGGACTTAATTTATTGGATGCTTAAGAATGTATGTAGCTTCAAAGTTCAAGGTTTCTCCAGAAAAATCCTCGTTTTAACGAAGACGTTTATGTAGATCCCAACTTCAATTCTTGCCGTAAGCAGGAAGTATGTAAATTATAATATCTAATATCCACGCAGTCAAGTAAAAATCGATCACGCATACAGTTTTTGTTAGGTCTTGAAAGTAGGAATGTGCGTGTCGAAAAGCTTGAATGTTGGCTTTGAATCTGCCGATAAAATTAACTTATTTTATTGGATGCTTAAGAATGTATGTAGCTTCAAAGTCCAAGGTTTCTCCAGAAAAATCCTCGTTTTAAAATCTTGCTTTCAACTTGTAGCCTAATTAATATTTTTGAAAGGAAAATAATTTTCAAACATAAAAAAATTGAACTTTTTGTCAAAGTTAAAGATTTTATTAAGACTTATTTAAATTTTAAAAGGGCTGCAAAACACATTTTTGCAGAAAGATCACGTAAATGGTGAAATCCGTTTTACAGGAATGTACGACAAAATTTTGTTGTTGAAACTGACTCTTATCAAATGTAATAATTTGAAAGGATACATTTGACGCCTTAAATCTAAGAGATAACAACTGTATAACAAATATAGTTTATTAATCACCCTGTTAATGTTATTCTTTATTAATAATTGTTTATTACTTATAAAGGATGAGTCTTGTCTAGACTGTAGGGTTATCATTGCCTTTTATCAGCAATTATATTGGAAAATATAATTTAGTATAATATATCTATAACTTTAGTTAATTTTTTTAAATCTCTAGGCAAATAAAAATTTTAGCGATGTAATCTGTACGGAGAAATTTTAGGCTTCACAAACTGTGCACATCCGTGTTCTCACCGACCACCTGTGCACATCTAAACTTTTACATCACAGTGAAACCTTTAGATAGCGATCGCTTAGATATAAATTTCTAAAATTGAAAGCGCGCTCCTGGTAGAAAAAAGGTACCTTGGCTGGTGTCGAGTGGCGGAAAGATCAGAGGAATACAGCGGATGGTGCCTTCCCCCTCCATTCTAGTAGCTTCTCCGCAACTCAAGACTAGCTGTCGAACGGCTGTAATTTTGTGATCTAAAAAATTTATTCACTTATAAAAAGTATTACAACTTAGAAAACAAAATCAGTTGATATTTTTTGCTCTTTTCTTGCTCTCTGATAATATATAATATGTTACCCAAATACTACCCCTAAGTCATACATACCCTCCCCTCGTCATCAAAAACGTTTTAGAAGTTGGGAAACCAAAATAATGCAGAATAATACAATAAATAATGAGCCAAAATAATCCACAAATTAAAATTCAATTTGGAAAAATACAGTACTTTAATTTTGAGGAACAAAAAGCATATCCAAATATTCTTATCGTATCAGAATAAACTTCAACTTTGAAATAATATAGCAAACAATTCCATAATTAAATTTAAAGGAGCAGAGGTAGAGTAGGAAGAGTAGAGAAATAATCTAGAACTTCAAATTCGAGTAGAAAAATATACAATGCTTCATTTACAAAGAGAAAAAAGAGCGTGAATCTTTCATTCAAGTAGCAGAAGAAAATTAATTTGAAGCTTCAGAGCATGTCCACATTTTTAAGATGGTTTTTCACCTCTTAAAACGTTTTTTAATCACAACGGAAGGGTATGTATGACTTAGGGGTAGTTTTTGTGTAACGCATTATATATTATCGGACAGCAAAAATAGAGCAAAAAAATGTCAACTAACAGTGTTTTCTAAGTTCCTTTATT
Source organism: Druon quercuslanigerum (assembly GCA_010014905.2). NCBI lineage: Eukaryota > Metazoa > Arthropoda > Insecta > Hymenoptera > Cynipidae > Druon > Druon quercuslanigerum. The sequence goes on along the minus strand of JAAAKG020135654.1, from coordinate 9,850 downwards.
TTTAATGCTTATTTCATACATATATATAATCCGCTGTACACTTTTACGTGGAAGGGTAGTTTTTTGGGAATATTATGTAAAGCAGGAAATTTTTAAGTGTTATATAATCATTTTGGAGTTCTAAACCACTTTTGCATTGTTCATAGTGGTTTTCCAAATTTTGAAATGTTTTGATCACGGGGAGTAGTTGGGCAAGACTTAGGATGAGTTTTTAGGATTATATGGAAACCTCGTGTCATTCACTCAACTGACACTATTTGTGTTAATTATTTGCCGCTATAATTCTTAAGCACTTGTCCATAAATAATATAATTAGCCATGAAGACATAACTCAACCTTTCCTAACGCCTTGCATAATATTAAAACAGTCACGCAATTTTCTATTCATCTCTACATTCGCGCTGCTACCCGTCTATGCCAGGGGTGTTAGTTAAAGTTTGCCGGTTTTTCTCATAGATGTCGTTAGAGATATTTATATATTTCTATGATTTGGCATCTGTGTCATATTTTTCTATGGACAATAACCTTAAAAAATACGCAATTCCATTCTGCCAAAATAATGGCATCATAGTTGTTTACCTCAGTGAATATGTGGAGTTTCGTTCCAAGTAAATCGCATTTGTGGCATTCGTTGCTTTTCTTATTTTAGCAAAAGAAAAAACCAGTTAAAGCTCATCGATTCCTAGTAGAAACATATGGTGAACATGCTGCAGTGATTAGAACATGTGAGACATAGTTTCGTCAATTTAGAAGTGGAGATTTCGATTTAACAGATAGTCAACATCCTGGTGCAGCGAAAAAGTTCGAAGACGAGGAATTGTAAGCATTATTGGATGAAGAACCACCCCAATCGCAACTACAATTGGTACAGACACTAAATGTGACTCGAGGAGCAAATTTCCAACGTTTAAAAGCCATGTGAAAAATCCCAAAGTATTGAAAATAGGTACCACACCAACTAAGCGATAGACAAATGGAAAATCGAAAAACCATTTGTGAAATGCTGCTTGAACGGTTCGAAAGGAAATCTTTTCTGCATCGAATTGCCACGGTGGACGAAAAATGGATTTATTTCGAGAACACAAAGCGAAAAAAAACATGGCTTTCACCTGGTGAGGTCGGCTTATCGACATCAAGGCCAAATCGCTTGGCCGTGTACTTCGAGTTATTAGAACCTGGTGAGACGGTGAATACAGATCGCTACCGACAACAAATTATCAATTTGAGTCATGCGTTGATCGAAAATCGCCGGAATGGGCCCGAAGACATGAAAAAGTTATCTCACAACATGACAACGCACCGTCTCATACCGCTTAAGTGGTGAAAAACACGTTTAAAGCATTGAATTGGGAAATTTTATCGCACCCGCCGTACTCTCCAGACCTCGCCCCGTGCACCTAATCACCTTTTTGCATCGATGGGACACTCACTCGCAGAGCAGCGCTTCGCCAATTTTGAAGAAGTCGAAAAAAGTCTCGTCGAATGGTTTGCCTCGAAAGAGAAAAAGTTTTGTTTGAATGGTATCAACGATTTGCCTGAAAGATGGGCAAAATGTGTAGAATCCAGTGGTCAATACTTCGAATAAAATTATTTTGAGATTCCTTTGAGGATTAAGTGTTTTTTTTATTGAAAAAACCGGCAAACTTCAACATCCCTGGTATAGTAGTATTGTATGTATTAAAAACCGTTTACAGTTATTGTTTTACAGTAAAAAATTCAATTCTTGAGCCATTTAGATTGAAATTTTCTACTTGAAAAAGAAAAGAATTGTCTTTGTTCCATTAAAAAGAAAATATTAATAAGTGAGTCCAATTTTTGAATTTTGAAGTATAAATAACTATTAAGTATCTATTAGTTTTAAACTATTAAATATTAATTTCAATTTTTAAAGTCTGCAGTTAAAAAATATCGTTCAGTTATTACTTTGTCTAACCTAAAATCACCTGAAGTGATATAATTTTTAATATTTACATACTTATTGATATGCATCCTAAATTGTCTATATTACGTGTATGCTAAACTCTTTTATATTAAGTATTTGTGTTCTTTATCTTAGTTACGCTGAGAAATGAATATACACAATATTTTTTTAAAATTTAAGAATTTCCTTTTTATCTTTTTTACTAATTATAATGAAATTTAAGAAGCAAAATTTTAGGGAAAAAATTCTAGAAATATTTAATTATGGAAAAATACATAATGAAATTAGCAAGCACAATTTTTCGGAATTAAAAAATGTGAACTATACCATAGCCGCTTAACAAAAAGCTATTCAATGTACAGAAGGAAAAATTTGTCTTGTTAATTTATTTATTCTGACATAATTAACTCTGATTACACAGGTTAGTTTACTTAAGCGGGAAAATCGACTTATTATACTTTTCTTTTTATTATTTATTGACAATTCCTCAAAAACAATTATAATTAATAATTTCAATCCAGATGAAATTAATTGTTCTCTACATTTCGGTATTCTAATCCATCAATAGACTGATTTTCTCGTGAGGTTGTCTAAACTTATAAATTATTCCCAAATAAAATGCACACAACAACAATTTTATTGTTACAAATTGCTATTCGAAATCTTAACCAATCCCTAATTCTTATCTACTATTTACAATATGTACAATTTTCTTACATCTGCTTCCTCTCCTATATACATTCTTCTTCCTTCTTCCTTCTCTTCTTCTACAAATTACCCAACACCCCCTTTACCCATGCAACTGCCCTTTTGTCCCTCCATTCATGCAACAATACCTCCATGCTTATTTGACTTCCTTTCAGCTCTTCACACTCGTCCTGACAGTGCTCTACTATTGTGTCCGCCTTCCCGCACAAATCTTACCTCTTCTCTCTAGAAAGCCAGAACCTATTAACTATTATACCTATTATAACTCTCCATGCATCCGCAACTCATTCTCCCTATAAGTTCCTAATTTCTTTGCTCTCCTTCCCCACACAAATATTGCAAATAATTCACACATAATTCTCATTAAACTTTGACTCCCTTTTTCTCTCCTCCCCTGCTTCCTTCTCTCTTTCCATGCTGTTTCTTTTAACTAACTCGTATACCCTTCTTCCCTTCTCATGCATCCTTCTCGCTTCATCCATCTGTAATTTATTTATCCTAAAATACCTTTCCCTTTTCAGCTCTATTCACCCACCACTACGTCTGTTCTTCTTCTCCCACCAACAATCTCTAAACATCCTACTTCTGCCCTCTTCTCAAAATTTCTCCTCTTATTTACACACTCGGCTGCCCACTATAATCCCTAAACTCGTTCTTCCGTTCACCCTACTGATAATATAGTTTGGCGTATTCCTTGATAACCCCAGTGTCCACTATACATACCTTTCCCGTATCATATTTACCTCCTCACCTACCTTACACCCTCGCACCTCTACTCCATAAAATAAGACACTCATCACTAGCGAATTAAAAAATTTCCTTCTCTTCACAAAATCATCTGCAAAACAACCTCTTTTTTAGCCCGCACACTTGCCTCATCACCACATATGCCCTTCTCCCTCTCTTTTGTATGATCATTCACTCTCCCATTCCTCCAAACCACAACGCCCATGTAAACAAATACTCTTACCTCCTGTACCAAATTTCTCTTCCACTTCCAATTCCATTTCATTATCTCTCCAACCCTCTTTCCTGAACACCATAACGTTGACTTACCCGAATTTAACTCTGACCTATTTTTGTCCAAGTATCTTCTCAACTTTTGCGAGTGACCATGTGCTTATCCCTTGTACCCTAACTTTTCCTACCACTCCGGCCGCTAGCTTACTTTCCATATCTTTGATTAAAATTGCAAACAGCGATGGGCTACACGGGCATCCTTTCCTCTACCACCCATTCATCCAAATACCTTAAGAGATTCCCTTCCCTTCTCTCACTCTATCTTTCGTCTCTTCAAATACCTCTCTCACGCTCTCGATCGGTCCTCTCTCCATTCCCCTCTCTTCCATTCTCTTCTTCAATCTCCTAATACTTTTTGGCTACCCCCTTCAACCTCACTCGTACCTCTTGTGTGCCAAACAGCCATGCATCATTCTCTACCATGTCAAGATCTGTTGCCCTAGACCTTTTCAACTTCTTTATCTGCCTCTCTATCTGCTCGTCATTCAGCTTTCCTCCATCTACATCCCTTGTGCTCATAATCGCATCATATCTGTTTCATGTACCTAATCCCTAAAATGAATCTTCAAAAAATTCCCCTTATTCGTCACTTCTGTCTTTTTACTCATCTCCACCCTAAGTTTTCTTAACCTATTAATTATTTTCCACACGTCCTTTCTGTGATAACATTTCTCAACTCCTCTTCCAGCTCTTTTTCCTTTTCCTGCGCTTTCTTCTTACACATTATACTAAACTCGTTCCTGGTTTCCACGCACTTCTCACTTTTCGTAAGTCCCTCCTTCTATGTCCTGTACTTTCGTTTCACCTTTCTCTTCATCAGTTTACATTACTGATCCCAAATATCGTCTTTTGCAGACACCCTTTTACTTTATCTTTCAGATCCTCCCACATCTCTTTCACTGACTCCCCCTTAAACCACACGTCTTCCAACTGCTCCTGATACTTCTCTATTACTGCTTTAGTCTAAGACGCCATCTCGCCTAATAACCCTTCTTCCCTACACTGCCATCCGCCTTTATCTATTAACTTAATGGTTGATGATCCGGTTCCACCCTTCCTTCAACTGCGAATTTCTCTATCTCCTCCCACCCTGGCATATTCATTCTCACATACGTGTATTCTCCCTTTTCTTCCAATTTTACCATACAATTCGCCATAGCCCATCCTCTGTCCTTCACCCAGTCTCTTAGAATGTCCCCCTTTTTATTTATTAACTTATCCTTCGATTTCCTATCGAAGCTATCCCCTTCCTGGTAGAGGCCGATTCCCCTAATTCTCGCATTAAAGTCCCCTTCTTTAACACTTTCCATTTTAGCATTATTGTCCACATTCACAAACTTGCATGTTACCCCTCCTAGCTTTACTGTTCTCATTCGCACACCCTGTCCCTGTCCCTCTCCATGGACTTCTCCCTCTAATCCATTCCTAAACCCTGTTATAATTCTCTCACTCGCCCTTTCTTTTCTTTTTACACTGACCGCCTTCTGTAGCCTCCAACCATACCCTCTTCGCAACTTAGGCTCTACAATGTCCCATTCCTTTTTCTCTACCTATGTATCTATTAATCCTACCACATCAAATTCTTGGATATACCCAGATATATCCAGAAGTCCTCATCTTTCTTCTTTGCCCCTGCTACGCTCCCATACAGCACCTATACCACTACTCTGCCCTACTTTACTCCCACCGCTTACCCAAATTTTCTCCTCTATTTTTATTTGCCGATAATCTACCTTCGCTGCTCTCCCTTCACTCCTCCTCTTCCTAGCACTGCGGTTTATCATTCTCTGCACATTCTTTTCCTTTCGCTTCGAATCTTGATTAATGAAAACCTTCTTGTCCTTTATCCTATTTTTGTTTCCAGTTCCAGAACCGTCACTTCATTTACTTTCTCCCCTCCATTCTAACTTTCCCTACCTTACCTTTAATGCACCCTATGCTCTGTATCAGAGATTGCACCTTCTCCCTTTCTTCCCCAGTATTTAAGTTAAATCTTCTTAATACAATATTATTTCTCCTCTCCCACTTTTTTCCTAACATATTCTTCAACCTCTCCCAAATACCTTGCTTCACTCCCTCCCACCTGTCAACTAATTCAATTTCCGACCGGCCCTCCACCTTGCCAAGCGTTTGTTGCGCTCTTTTCCTTCCACTCCCTAATCTCTTCCTTCATCTGCTTCATTTTATCATCCTTTTCCTTGTTTACCGACGCCGATTTTCTCTGCAATCCTTCTACTTGCTCCCTCAGCTCTCTTACCTCCTTTTCCAGTCTCTCATCTCTTAGCCTCAGGCCCTTCCACATACCTTCCGTCTGCTCCTTCGCCTCCCATACGTCCTCCCTCAAACTTCTGAACTTGCCTATCATTACCTAGAGAGCCTCCATCGCTGCCCAACACTCCATTTTTATAAGGGATAAGGGGGTTACCTACGTGTCCGTACGCACTTTTTAAGGGGACGCTCTAGCGCGTTTTTCTCTGGGCTATCTTCGCTGTCTCATTTCCTCTTCAAGAGATCCTCTCCTCCATTAGCGCTAGGCGCCCTCTCCCTTGATTTAGCGTTTCCTTCGCTCCGCGCCACTTGACACCAGTCCACACCCAGTTGGCCGTCGTGGCCTAATGGCCCACAGATGTATCCCGAGGTCGTTCTCTCCTATCGCCCCAAATTTTGCCTTTCTTTACACTATTTTCTTTCTCACAGACATTCTCTTCTCTCCCTTAATATCCCCCAGAAGAACTAGAACCACCCTTGCCCACAATAAAAAAACAAACTCCTAGCCACAAAACTACCCCGCTCCCTTGCCAACCGATCCTCAATTTCCCTAATCAGCCAAATTTTACCCCACAATTACAATAAACATTCATATTCACCTTCCCCTTTTTTAAAATTTTTAAATTAACCCCTTACAACTCTACTCATCTCCTACGCTTCAACCCTCACACTCAACTCACGTCTGCCACACAAAATCCGCAAAAAAGTTCTCACCACCTGTCACCGCACACTTTCTCCTAACGCCACCAACATGCAATTCCAGAATTATTTTTATGTAATCAAAAATATTGTTATTACCAGAAATGGTCATTTAACAACATATGGTCATAAATATCATTGTATTTATCAATTCTCATTAATAAATTCACTGTTTTGACCTTTTTTATTAATAAGGTTCATTTTCTCGGAGAAACGTAATTTTTTAGATAAGAATATTGCCACTTCACAGAGAATTTCCACATTATATATAAGATAATTTTCAACTGTGAATACTTCTATGGCAATTTTTTCAATCAATTATAATTATATTGCACAATATAAGTGTATCTGTTTAAAACAATCGTATTTTGATGATATTTCATTAGCAATTCCAGGGCAGATACTAAATAAAAGCGTTAAGCAAAAGTGCAGTAGTCAATAAAAGACTGGCAAGGTTCAACCACAATTTTGTGTAGAATTTAAATTTTTTAATAAAATAGCAAATAACAATAATAAATTATATATTAGAAAATATACTATTATTTTATTATTTTTAATAGACTAACAAAGATAATTTTTTAGTAATTCTGTTTGGAAACATATTAGTCTTAAAGAAAAACGGTTTAAAAGGCCTTTCCAAGCCTGCCATATTTCAAAATTTTTTGGTTTTTAAATTGAATTTCAGGCCCGAAAGCAGGGAGCTAGATTTTATGTATAAAAAATTGAATAATAAACTTTTGTATATAAGCGATTTTTTCTACAATAAAATTACATAATTTAGACAAATCATTTTTTAGTTATTATCAACGCAATGTTCATATTATATTTAATATTGACTGCTAGTTAATCAGACAGATATTTACCGTGGGATAAGGGCTCAAATTTTTGTATAGACACCATCTACTTTACAGATTTATAAATCTTTTCTATTTCGATAAAAAATCGACTTCTGCTAGACGAAATTGTCAAAATAAGGAGAATTTATTTTTATGCATTATGCATGACGGTCCTATCTTTATTTTTTGAATGTATGATTATGATGACGACGAGTTGAATGCAAGATTTTCAAACGTAAAGTTTGCGAGAGAAACCTTGGACTTTAAAGATACATTTATTCCTGAGTGTTCAATAAAATAAGTACACCGCATCAGAGAATTTACCACCAATATGTTAATTTTTAACCCTCGATGATAAAAGATGTAAGACTTTTTGAAAAAACTTCTTTGAACCCTAAAGAAGATTTTTGTCACTAGAAATTGTCAAAATTCGAAACTTCCGCAAACAACTTTCTCATTTGAATATATGCATCCCAGATTTCGAAAAAAGTATTTTTTTAAATTGACTAAAGGGCCCTGAAATGTTTTTGAAGCTTCGTAAATACTCTAACAGACTTAGAATGTGTTAAAGAATGTAACATAAAATTTTCAAGACAAAATATTAATTCCCGGCAATGATCTAGCGAGTTGAACACAAAAAAGTATTGATTTTGTTTCCGTTGAAAAATTCCGTTTTCCTTAAACAACCAAGAAACGAAACAACCTTAGAATTTGGTTGCCAGGCAAAAAAGATACGCAATAAAATTTTTGACAAGTTTTATTTGTCGAAACTCAAATATGAACAGTTTGAAAAATTTGCTTCGTAAACAATAATGATCCGTGTCTTCGAGCGCTAAGGTGGTTCTTGCATCCGAAACTTCAATTCAATTCAAATGCTAGAGACTTTTAATGTGTAAGTGGTCAATTTTGAATATTTTAAATTCAAGACTCCATGAGAGGTTGAAGATTCCAGATGCTACGTTCATTGGGTTCCTAAACCGAAGGTAAAAAAAATTACGAAAAGATAAAATCAATCTTTTTAATTGTTTTAAAATATTTGGCAGAATTTATATAAGCCTTGTATGAGTAAAAACTGCTTTTCTTAACCCGTAAAATATTACTTAAATAATTTCAGGGAATACGTAATCAATTGTTCCTTGTTAAAACTGACTCTTATGAAATTTAAATGTCTCAGATAGATAAGTTTAATCCCTTTTATCTTAGGTATGACGACTTTATTACAGATTATGAAAGCTGATTAAGCATTAAAATATTTATTAGATAATCTTTTTTTTTTAAATTATTCATTAATATTATACATTTACCAGTCTTTCCTCGAATTGGAAAAGATGCGGCTTATCTGTACTTTGGTCTTATTATTGGCTGTTATCTTCAATTCTATTGGTGAGTACAATAATATAATTTATTATCTCTAATTTCTGGTTTATTTTTTCAAGCTTTACGCCAATCAATATTGTTTGTGTAAGCTTAAAGTATTTGTTGTAATTTGTGAAAATTTTGGAAAAAGTTTTAACCAAATACTTATATTTTTAACAAAGAAAAATTCTTCGGTTAAACGTAAATCAAATTTCAACAAAAATGGTGAATTTTTGTATGAAAAAAGCGACTTTCTAAAAAAGCGTTGAGTTTTCAACCAAAAACAATGACTTTTCAACAAAATCTTTAAACTTTCAAGCCAGTAATTAAGTCGTTAATAAAAGAAGAATGAATTTTCTACCGAAAATATAATTATACACTCAAAAAAAAAAAAAAATAGTATGCTGTTTAAAAATAAATAAGCTATGAATCTTTATGAACTCTCTGAAATTTAATGAATTTTTGTTAAAAAAAATGGAGGAAATTTATTCGAAAGCTCAGTTTAAAAATTTCATCACTCATACAAATTTAGGCGACTTATTGGCTGTAGCATATATGTAGGAATTCACACTTAACTGTTGCTATTCATTAAATTTTATAACAGGTAATTTATCTTCAGGGTTAGTTCATTCTGATGGTTAATTCTCTGATCATATAAAAATTTCGAAATCCGTACAAAAGCGTTGATTTTATTTTTATTCAATTTCAGCACAACATTATTAATATTTTTTTGTTTTTTTGTTTGATAACAAACATTGAGTTTTTTAAGACACGCAGAATTTAATTGGTAATTTTTCGATTCAAGTAGAAGTTTCCATACTTTAGAACTCAGACTTCATACATATTATATTACATTATATTACATTATATTATATTAAATTATATTTTACAGGGTGTCCCAGAAACCTCGTACCAGCGCCAGTGGCGTAACAGCGGTCATGGGTCCCCGAAAGAATTTTGTTTGTTTATTTATGCTTGAAACGAAACAACGCTTGATGATGACGAGATGTTTTTCATTTTCAATTCGCATGATTGAAATTTT
>JAAAKG020135653.1:0-13456 GCA_010014905.2 Druon quercuslanigerum | reverse complement strand
ACGCCCTTCTCCTCCCTCAGCGGCGGGCTGGGGGGGGGGTGGGGTGGGGGGGTGGGGGGGGGGGGGGGGGGGGGGGGCGGGGGCGCGGTTAGTGATTGAAGACGCTTTTATGACTCAATACAGCTTAACAACGTCATCCTTACGAATATTAACGACCAAAGCCCTGGCGACAGATTCCATCGTATGCAGAGCCGCTTGCTCGTTGACATTAACCGCATGCTCCAGAGTTACCACTTTGGCTTTCAAATCTTACACTTCCTTCTTGGCAAGTTCAATTTCCTTATTTTGCACTTTGGAGCTGGATTCCAAAAAGACGATAGGCCTGGTGTTACTAATCAGTTCATTCTTAATTTCTGAAAGGGTGGAATTAAGTTGGTCATTAAATTGCAAGTGGCTAGTTTCAAATTCGCTGAATCTTGCCTGAATCTTACGTGACTGTCTCGATGGTAGGCTGTCAACCTTTTCCGAAGCAGAGACGTGGGAGGGAGTGGAGGGTACAATACCTGCACCGTCAACATCCTTTAGAGTAGTGGTGTCAGGGTTCCTACTTGGATTTCCAGAAAATACCGTAGATGTGTCACTAGTAGGCAATGGAGAACATATCTTGCAAACATAGTCCATTTGACCTCTTTTGAGTTTTCAAAAGTTTTTCTCGAAATTGGATATAACTACACACTCCGAACACGCACCCATAGTTCTACAGAAAATTGTTAAAGTTACGTAAAAAAGCAAAAGTGCTTAAACAAGAAACAAGCAATGAATTAAAACAAAGTCACAATGTTCCATGAAACAAGCCATCGGCAATTTCCTAAAAAAACAAATTTTCAATGTAATTAAACACCTCTACACTTTTATTAACACAACAAATGGAGGAGCGGAAAATTGACACATCCGCATCCGCTCGCCGGCCAAGCAGAGATTTTGCCAGGCTTGGGCCTAGTCTGAAACTTGCATACATCTAGATTTGACACAAATGTTTTTTTGCCACTCTAACGCACGGTATCTCAAAGATGGACAAAATTCGATATACAGATTATTTACGAATTCCTGGCTGGATCTAAGTGCCAAAAAGCTGCCTGTTTGATTTATAATGTTCAAAATTGTTTTTTGTTTAATATTCTGTGTGTTGCGATGAGACGTTGATTTTTTAACATAGAATTTTTATGAGATACCTCAATAAAAAATGATCAGCTTCTTTTTTAATATTTTACATCGGAATATACCTTCGCATGAAATATTATTTTTAAATTACTTAACTTAAAATTTGCAAGGAAGTATGATATGTTACTCAAGATGTCAAGTGCTCAAGATAAATGGTGTATTTCTTGAAATCCTGGAATTTCCTCATTTTCTGCAATGCCCTGGATTCACTATTCCTTAACTTCTCTAAGTTTCTTGAACTCTTAATTCTCTTAAATTCTCTAAATTCCCTGAATTCTGTTGAATTTCCTACATTTGTTTAATTCCTTGAATTCTACGAATGCATTGAATCTCTAGACTTCTCTGATATCTTTTAGTTCCCTGAATTCCTTTAATTCTTGGAATTTCTCGAACTCTGAATTCCTTGAGTTTCTCAAACTCTCTTAATTCCTTGTATCCTCCGAATTCCCTGAATTCCTGCAATGCCCTGGATTCCCTTAATTCCTCTAATTGTCTGAATTTCTCGAACTCTGAATTCCTTGAATCCATTGAATTCCCTAATTTTCAGCAAGGCCCTGGATTCATCTGAACTCCTTGAATTTTCTGATACCTTTAAATTCTTTGCATTTCCAGAAGTCCTTGAAGACCTTGAATTCTCTGAATTTCTTTAAATCTGAATTTGCTGAATTCCTAGAATTTCCTGTATTCCTCGAATTCGCTAAATTTTTTGAATTTACGGAAAGCCTTGAATTTTCAGAATGTTTTGAATTTTTGGAATTCCCTGAATTCCTTCAATTCTTTGATTTCCTTTAATTCTGTGATCCCTTAAAATTCTTTACATTCCTTGAAGTCCTTTAGATTGGCTGATTTTCTTTAATTCTCTGAATTGATCGAACTCTGAATTCCCTGAATTACTTAAGCTTGTTGAATTCCTTGAATTCTCTGAGTTCCCTGATTTCCTGTAATGCTCTGGATTCCTTGATTTCATTTAATTCTCTGAATTTCTTGAACTTTGAATTCTCTGAATTCCCAGATTTCCTGTAATGCCCTCGATTCCCTTAATTCTTTGAATTCTCCAAGTTCCTTGAACTGTACACTCACTGGAATTCTCTGAATTCCCTGGATTTCTTTGAATTTCCTTAGTTCCTAGAATTCCTTGAATTATACGAATTCAATGATTCCCTAGACTTCTCCGACACCTTTGAGTTCCCTGAATTCCTTTAATTCTCGGAATTTCTCAAACTTTAAATTTCCTGAATTTCTTGAGCTTGCTGAATTTCTTAAATTCTCTGAATTCCCTGATTTTCTGCGATGCCCTGGATTCCCTGAATTACTTAAATTCTCTGATTCCTTTGGATTTTTTACATTCTCTCAAGTCCTTGAATTCCTTAAATTCTTTGAATTCTCTAAATTTCTTGAATTCCTTGAATATTCTGAATTCCTTGAATTCTGTGAATTCCTTGCATTCTGTGAATTCCTTGCATTCTCTGAACTCCCTTGATTCCCTGAATTCGCTGTATTTCTTAAATTTACGGAATGAATTGAATTTGCTGGATGCCAGGAATTCCCTTAATCCCTTGAATTCTCTAAATTCCTTCAGCTCTCTAAATTCGTTGAATTTTGTGAATTCTTTCAATTTTTGGAATTCTTTGAATTCTTTGAATTTTTTCAATTCCTTGAATCCTCTAAATATCTTTAATTATCTGAATTTCTTTAATTATTTTAATTCCTTCAAATTCTCTTAATTCCTTGAATTCCTTTAAACTTCCTAAATTCCTAAAATTCGCTGAATACTTTGAATTCTTTGAATTCTCTGATACCCATAAGTTCCTTAAATTATAGTTCTTTGTATTAAGGCAATGTCAAAATGCCATTATTTATTCGACAGTAGTAAAAATAAAAAATAAATAACTCCGAAAGCGTTTTGCGTGCTCCAAAATTTAAAAGACTGAGAACAAAATATTGTTGATAGAATAAATAAAGAGTGGTTGCTTATAATTATAAACTTTATTTATTTTTTTGACAGGCTACTTTATTTTGTTTAAAAAAATTAAATAGAAAGATATTGTGGTAATATTTTCCAAAGTTTATGAAAACATATTTTCCGAACCATAAAAATTATAATTAATTGTTTAAAAATCTAAAATTAACAAATTCATATTGTTTATCTAACTATGTTGTCATGTACGTGTATTTATAATTACTTTTCAGTTTTCGTCATAAATTTTAGATGCTGAATACCACGTATTTTCCACTTGCATATTTAGAAATTTGCTTAAATAAATATTGTTTGTATGTTTATTTATTTATATAAACATTCTATTTGTATACAAGAGTGAACTCCGGAAAAGGTTGTATGCAAATTTAATTTTCATGGTGAAACCCATAAAAATCATAGTTTTTTGCGTTTATTTCAGCTAATATGCAAAACGCAAAAAAAAATTTTGAATAAAAGTTGTAGATCTCATCGAAATACACCATTTTTGTTGCAAATATTTTTTAATAGGAATTATAAATTTTATAAAAATATCATTGGTACGAAAATCCATGGTTTATGGGTTTTTCAAAAATGAAAATCGACATATCTCTGATTGTCTGGGAAACTATCACTCGCAGAAAAAAATGTTTTAAACAAAAAATATGTTTTTCGATGTGATCTACAACTTTTATTAATTTTTTTTTGTTGCATTTTGCATATAAGCTGAGATAAACGGAAAAAACCATGACTTTTTATGGATTTTTTTTATGGTTTTACCATGAAAATCAAATTTCCGACAATTTTTAATGATGGTATAGAGACGTTTTAAACCCTTTTCCAGCTCGCCTTGGTTACAAATAAAGAGTGATCGTTCACGTTTCGAATCCTTTTTCCAACTCGCCATTAAAAAAAAACACGTGCCAACGACTGATGAAACGTAAAATAAATTAATTCTTATACCAAAAGAAGAAATAGCCCTGAGACAAATTTTGTATACAAAAATTAAATTTTTAACCAGAAAATATAAATATTCAACGAAAAATTTAATTTTCAACAAAATAGTTCAATTTTCAACATAAAAGATGAACCATCATTTAAAAAAATAAATTTGTAACCAAGAACATAAATTGTGAAACACAAAATTATTTCTTAAGAAAGTGGTTCACTGACAAATTTTCACACAAAATAGTTGAATCATTAGACAAAGAAGAGTAGTTCTTAATCAAACAGCTGTATTTTAATGATATGAAAATAAAATTTTTACTAAAACAGATGAATTTTAAAATCCAAATGACAAATTTTGAAAAAAATGTTGATTATTCATCCAAAAAATATTTTAGTATGACTTTTCAACATCGAAGTATGAGTTTTAAACAAGAATTAATCTTCTACAAAGGTACTTGCATTTTCAAACGAGAAGGGTAAATTTTCCAATCAAAAACAAAACATCCAAAAAATATTGCAGTTGACTTTTTAAAAGCAAATATAGATTTTAAATGAAATTAAATTTTCTACGAAAGTAGTTAAATTATGAAGCAAAAACGATGACTATTTAACAACAAATTTAATTTTTAGGCAAATAATAAAATTTATGACTTTAAACACAATTTTCAGGAGGGGGTAATTGCAAAAAATTAAAACTCAATACAGGTCAAATAAATTAATAATAATTCAATGTTACCGCAAAGTTTCAAATTGAAAATTCCCTACTTTTTCACAGGTCAATTTTTTTTATTTTCACTAACCATTAACAATAAAAGATCCCATTCAATTTTAATTCGAATTTCACATTCAAAATTTCAAAATTCTTTTTAAAAGGTATTTAAATTTAAGACAATTCTCTGACTTTTGCAAGATACCTTTTTTAATTTCCTGACTTTTCTATGATCAATAAAAATGTCTAATTTTTTTAAAATTTGTGTTGGCTAAATAACTTAAGATCTCTTAAAATTTGAAAATTCACTAAAAATCCCTTAAAATTCAATGAAATTTTGTGTAGTTTCCGATTTTTTGTAGAAATCCTTTGATATTTTTGGAATTTCAACAAAATTCTTCAAAATCTCTCGAATTTTTTCAAATTCCATCAAAACTTTGGACATGTTAAAAAATCCAGTTAGAAAAAAATCAGTAATTTTAAAGTCCTTCAATATAGTTTAAATTAAACTTATTAATTTTATTTAAATTATTTCCAAAGTTCACTAAAAATCATGTGCAATCTTTAGAAAATCTACATTTTTTGGAATACCTTGAAATTTTGTATCTCCAGAAATCTTGAAAATTGAATTTGAAAATTGAAATTCCTTAAGATACCTTAAAATCCCTTGAAATTTTTTAAATCGGTGAAAGCACATTGAAATTTCATTTTATTTAAATTATTTTCCAAAGATCCATTGAAATTTTTAGAAATGAGATTAAAATCAAATTTAAAATCCTATTTAACGTCCAATAATCAAATTACTGTACAGAAATCCTGAAAATAAAACCAAGAATCCTACGAGAAAATTGGGACCAGCAGCATAAAAATTTTCCTATTGCGATTTAAAACAAGATAAAAATATTTTCCTAAAAAAGAAAAGAAAAAAATATCTTTTTTTTTATGAGAAGGCCACGAGCCAGATCCCCCTTCTTTATGTCTCTCGTCGTTTTTAATTTTATTATTATAAAATAAAAATAAACAAAAATTTGTAAAAAAAAAATAATTATCTACGTTTCGGCACTCATACGAAAAAAAATTTTAAATAAAATTTTCAAGCAGGCAGAAACAGCAACGATACCAATATGCTCTCTTCAGGACACTCGAAAATAAAAATAAAAATTGATGTTCGGGTGTCTGGAAGAGATGCTTTCTTTCAGACACCCGAACATTAATTTTTATTTTTATTCATAAAGAGAGCATAGTGCTTTCGTTGCTGTTCCTGCCTGCTTGAAAATTTTATTTAAAAAATTTTTTTCGTCTTGATAAGGGTAATTTATTCGTATTTATTATTATACAGCAATAAAATAAATAAATAAAATAAAAATAAATAAAAAACTTTCGAGCAGGCAGGAACAACATCAAAACTACGATACTTTCTTCCTGACACCAGAGAATCAAAATCAAAATTGATTATCGAGTGTCTGGAACAGAGCATGCTGGTTTCGTTGCTGTTCCTGCCTGCTCGAATTTCGTTTATTTTCTGATCTTATTTATTTATTGCCTTTATAAGGGTTTTGTATGAGTGCCGAAACGTTCATCATTTTTTCAATTTTTTTTATTGTAATTTAATAATAACAAAGATAAAAAAGACGAAAGAAATAAAAAGAGTGGCCTTCTCATTTTTCTTTCCGCTTTTTTATTTTTTTCCAAAAAATAAATTTTCTTTCTTTCTTTTTTCAGAAAAAATGTTATCTTTTTTTAAATTTTAATAGGAACATTTTATGGTGGTTGTGCAAATTTTGTAAAACAAAAATTTTTTAAAATACTTTGACATTTTGTATATCCTTTAAAATCCTTTAGAACGCTCAAAATCCCTTCAAATCTTTGGACAATCTAAAAATCGGTTAAAAAATTATAAATCATTCCAAAGTCTTTGAAAATTATTTGAATAAACTTATTTTATAATAATTTAATAAAAACCGTTTAAATCTCTAAAAATCTGGTAAAATTCCTTGAAATCTATTAAAATTGTTTGAAATCCTTAGAATCTCTAGAAATCCCTTAAAATTTCATTTTATGATAATTACATTTTAAAAGAGCACTACAAAGTATCTTAAAATCTTTAGAAATTCTACACATTTTTTCAGATTTATTGAAATTTTCTATATCTTTTGAAAAACCCTTAAAATTTCTTTAAATTTCTTAAAATCTTTGGATTTAGTAAAAATTTTATTTAAAACAAATATAAATCATTGAAAAGCTGAATATAACGAAAATTAAAATTATGAATTAAACATCTCTAAATAGCTTTTAAATACCAGCAAATCATTAAAATACTTTGAAATCCTTGGACATTTAATAAAATCCTTTAAATCTTTTAAAATTCCTTAAAATATTTCAAAATCGTAGAATCGTAAAGAATCCCTAGAAATTCAATAAAATATCATTTATTTCCCAAAGTAATAAAAAACTTAAGAATCAATTTAAACGTATAAATAATTTAAAAGGGCTTAAATATAATTTAAATTTAAATTATTAAATTTTTCTTTAAAAAAACTTTTAATCACCCAGAAATCTTTAAAATCTCTTTCAATCCTTAAAAATTGTATAAAATTTTAATTCCGTAAAATTTTTATAAAATTTGAAGAATATTCATAAAATCTACGAAAATTCTCTGAATTTCAATCAAAATGAAACTTATTGATTAAAATTTTCGAAAAAACGTTAAAATCGCTGGAATTTCCTTTAAATTTAATTTAAATTATTTTCAAAATTACCTAGAAATATCTTGAATAATTTTTAAATCCTATAAATTCTGAGAAATACTTTGAAATCCTTTGGAAACCCTTAAAATTTTCTGAAATGTTTGAAAATCTTTAAAATACCGTAAAATTTTTACGAAATCTGGCGAAAGTGCTTAAGTTTTATAGAAATTTTCCGGAATTTATTTAAATTTCAAAAAATTTATAATATTTTCTACTGATAATTGGATATTATATAAATTGTTTAAACAAGTTATTACTGTTTTCAGAAATTTTCTCTTCGAATAGAGTTAGATAGTTACTGGGTTTTTCTTGAATTTTTCAACTTATTTTTAACTTTTCAAATAGAGTGTGGTAACAGATAACTAAAGTTAACAAACATAATTATTAATAATAATTATAAATTTATTTTTTTTAAATATTGTCTTTGAATGATGCTATAAACTTGCAGTTTTTTCTGAAATATTTAAAGTTTTGTCCACTTTTTAGTCAAAGCGAGATAATATTTAATAAAACTAAAGAAACTTATTGTTTAAACAAACTATTATTTTTAATACCCACTTCCTCCTATATTAATGCTAAATCGTTACGGTTTTTTCTGCAAATTTTAGGTTTTTGTCCACTATTCACTTAGAATTAGTGCAAGTTAACAAATATTTTTATTTAAACAATTTATTTTGGTTGTAACTATATTCTCTTAGATAATTGCTAAACATTAGCGGTTTTTTCTGCAATTTTTACCTTTGCTTCAGCTCTTTAGTTATGAACAAATAACAAATAAACATTAGAGTGAATCGTTAAAAAAATTATAAAATTTATATCTTGACTTAAATTTGCTTCTTACTGTGAGATGTTATAATCAAT
Source organism: Druon quercuslanigerum (assembly GCA_010014905.2). Classification (NCBI taxonomy): domain Eukaryota; kingdom Metazoa; phylum Arthropoda; class Insecta; order Hymenoptera; family Cynipidae; genus Druon; species Druon quercuslanigerum. The sequence goes on along the minus strand of JAAAKG020135653.1, from coordinate 5,076 downwards.
TAATTATTTTATTTAGGATTGATACAAAATTTTTTTGCTCAAATTAGCATTTTTTGACTAACCAAGCTAATGTAAAATATTTGAATAGTCATACCGAATTTTAAAACTAAGAGAATTTTCGAAAATAATTATTTTTGTTAATTAGCAATAATTATTACGTCACACTAATTACAAAGTGGATAAAAAATGGAAAATTATAGAAAAAAATTTTAAGTTTCAATCAAAATTCTAAGAGAATAATATGATATATAATAAGAAAATGTTTAAATAATTATTTATGGTAAACCTAATTTATGCCAATTGTAAAGAGAAAATTTGCATGTTAACTCGATTTGACTAATATTGTCGATTCTGAATAAAATTTACAAAAATATATTTTTTTCTAATGGGAAATATGTTTTAAATTTCATGCGAATGGCGAAACTCTAAATATTTTTTTTTGTGGATGCGAAAAAAAATTCGGCCCATATGCATAAAGATTTTAAAAATATATATTTTTTAGATCACTCTGTTGTGACATTCCTCTCCAAGACTAATCTGAGACCCTTTTAAAAACTTGTTAGAATTGACCTAGAATTCTCTGAAATTTTTTAGAATCCCGCCGACAAAAAAATTACGATAACGATAAAATATGCAGGTATAAAAAAATAAAAGCCGGCATATTTAGCCGAAAGGCTATAATCGACCTAAATATTATCTCAAACTGGAATTCCGTACAGTAAAAATATTGCATTTTTCTTGTACAGAAATAAAATTTTTTGTTAAAAATTCGACCTTTTTCTAGAAAATTTACTTTTTATTTAAGATTCGTATTTTTGTGTTAAAAAGTCGATTTTGCTTGAAAATTCAAAATTTTGTTGATAAGTCATAGTTTTCTTTTTGAAAATTCAACTGTTTTGTTGAAAATTTACTTTTTCTTTGAACTTAATATTTTCGTGTTGAAAAGAGAACTGAAGTCTTTTCCAAATAAAAATTCCTTTATTTAAAAATAATTTTTAAATTAAAATTCATTTGTTTTAAGAGAAATTTCATCTTTCTTTGAAAAACATGGAACTGGTTTGTTGAAATCTTAACTATTTAGTAGAAAGTTTACTTTTTGTTTAAAATTTATATTTTGGTGTTAAAAATGAACTGAAATCATTTCTAGGTGAAAGTTTAACTTAAAGAAAATTTTTTTTGTTTTTTATTAAAATTTCATCTGTTTTAATAAAAGTTTCATAATTCTTGAATAAAAATGCAACTATTTGGTAAAAATTCAGGTATTATTTGTTTAAAAATTTATATTTTGGTCTTGAAGAAATAGCTGGAGCCATTTTTTTAAATTTATAATTTTGATTTAAAAGTTCATATGGTTTAGGAGAAAATTCATTTTTTTAAATACAAATTCAACTTTGTGATTAAAAATTATTATTCTTTTCTAATGTATTAAACTATTTTGTTTTAAATAACGTGTTGAATCACTTTATTAAGAAATCATTTTTTCTTCAAGTTTTATACTTTTAGTTTAAAATTCCTCTCTTTGCTTAGAGGTTTAACTATTTTGTTAAAAAATTATTCTTTTTTATTCAATATTATTTTAATGGGTAAAAATGCAATCATTTCTAGGGGAAAGTTTAATTTTAAAAAAATTGTCGTTTTTTATTAAAAGATCGTCTGGTATAGTAAAAATTTAATGTTTCTATGATAAAAATGCAACTATTTAGTAAAGAATTCAGCTATTTCTTGTTTGAAAATTTATATCTTGATCTTGCATAGTCAGCTGAAATCTTTTTTGAATCTTTTTTTTTTAATTTAAAAATTCATCTTTTTTAGGAGAAATTTAATTTTTTTTAATGCAAATTCAACTTTTTGGTTAAAAATTATTATTCTTTTCAAAAGGATTGAATTATTTTGTTTTAAACATTTAGTTAAATCAGTTTGTTAAGAAATTCTTTTTTAGGATTTACATTTTTAGTTGAAAATTAATTTTTTTTGATTGGAAAATTATCTACTGGGGTAAAAGTTAAACTACATTGTCACAAATGTATTTTTTTAATAAAAACTTATATCCTTCTTTAAAAATTTAAGTATTTATTGAAAAAGCCTTTGTTTGGTTTAAAATTATTTTTTTACTGAAAACGTAACATTTCCATTTGTTAGGAATGATATGAATATTCTCATTTTCGATGAAAAAATAATTTTCTTGATTTCATTCTTGTTGGGTAAAAATTCACCCGTTTCGTGGAAAATTAATTTTTTGCTGGAAAACAATATTTTTATTCAAAATTAAATTTTTGTGAAGAAAATTCGTCTATTGTCTTAACTCTTCAACAAATTAGATACATTTTTCTTTCTTTATCAAGAAAAAAAATTTTATTTGTTGCAAATTCGAGTTTTTGGTTAAAAAAATGTTTGTTCTTTGAATTTCATCTCTTTTGATTAAAATATAAACTATAATACTTTTTTGTTAAAAATTTATCTTTTTAAATTGAAAATTCAACTATGATGTCCAAAAATGTAATTATTTTGTTAAAAATTTAAGTAATTTATTTAAAATTTTTACCTTTCGGGTAAAAAATAAATTTTTGTGTTTAAATTAGTGAATTTGAAATCTTTTTTTAACTAGTCAAACAAAAAATACGGAATTTTTGCAAATTCGAAAAAATTTTCTCCTGAAGATTATAAAACAATAATCTTTTAATAATTAATTATTATTTAGTTGAATATTTAACAATTTTCTTTAAAAACTTCCTTTTTGGTTGCAAACTTTTTTCGTGAAAGATTAACTTTTTCTTTAAAATAAATATTTTGTTGCTGATAAGTCACCTAAAACCTTCTTTGGATAAAAATTCACCTTCTCTTTGTTTTTGAAAATTTGTCTTTTTGATTTAAAAATTACACCGTTTTAGTAGATTTTTAATTTTTTTTTTTGCAAAAATTGCATTTTTGGTTAAACATTCCACTATTAAAAATAAAATGAACTTATCGTTTACAATTATTATTTTGGTGTTGGAACGTGAACGAGAATCTTCTTTGTATGATTTTTTTCATCTTTTTTTAAAAAAATTTCGTCTTCCTTAAATAAAAATTAAACTCTTTGTTAGCAAATTTAACAATTTTTTTGTAAAGTCATACTTTCGGCTTAAAAAATCTATTGTTTTGTTAAAAATTAAACTATGTTCAATATCTTTACTTTTTGTTTAAATTTATTTATTTTTTTCAGGTAAAAATTGACCTGTTTTAAGAGAAATATTTTATCCATCAAAAATAAAAATGCAACTGTTTTTTAGAAATTTCAATAATTTTTTTAAAAAGTCATTTTTTCTGGTTAAGAATCCTATTGTTTTGTTAAAAATTTAACTATTTCCAATACCTTTACTTTTTGTTTATATTTATTTTTCTTTTCAATTAAAAATTAACCTACTTTTAGAGAAATATTTTATCTTTCTTTAATAAAAAAACAAATGTTTTCTTAAAAGGTAAATTATTTGTTTTAAAAGTCATCCTTTTTGGTTAGAAATTTGTCATTATGGATTAAAAATTCAATTTTTTTCGTAGAAATTTATTTCATGTTTAAAAATTCATATTTTGATCGCGAAAGTACAACTGAAATCTAATTCTAATTTTTTTATAAATATTATATTTTTTATTTAAAAATTATTTTTTATTCCTTGAGTATTCAATTATTTTGCTTAAAAGATTTATTCAAATCATTTTTTTGAAAAATCCTTTTTTTTAGATTTATATTTTTAGTTGAAAACTTATTTCCTTGCTTGAAATTTTAACTAATTTTTTTTTTTTAATTAATATTTTTTAAATGATAATTAAACTACTTAAGTAACAGATGAGCTAAAATATCAAAAATTTTTATTTGTCTTTGGTTTAAAATTAATATTTTAACTGAAAATCTAACTATTCTATTTTTATAAGATTAATCTTTTTCTTTTAAAATTGCTTCTCTTTTAAAAAAAAATCATTTTCCTAGTGTAAAATTTCATTTCTGTTGTGAGAAATTCATCAGTTTCGTGAAAAATTTATTTCTTGCTATAAAGTTATATTGTTTATTGAAAATTCAATTTTTACAGAGAAAATTAATCTTTTTCTTTATTTTTTCGTATAATTTTAATCTCCTTCGATTAAAATGTAAACTATGATTTTTTTGTGCAAGAGAGGGATTTATCTTTTTGCGTTGAAAATTCTAATATTAGGTACAAAATTTAATTATTTGTTTGCAAATTAAAGTATTTTGTCAAAAATCCATCTCTTATAGTAGAACAAAATTTTTTTTGTTTAAATCAATCAATAAATTTGAAAAATTAAATTTGTACCTAAAATAATGTTTTATTACTTTTACAAAATATTCTACGTTTAAAGTATTACAAAACCTTTTGAAATTCATAAATAGATTCTTTTTTACAAAATTTTAAAAAACCTACATTTTTCTCAAAATGTTCGTCCATTTCAAATTAACAATTTTTCTGGAATCTTTTTAAGTTCTAAACCTTCTTTATGTCTTTTAAAACTTTTCGAATTTGTCTTAATATTTTTTAAGACATAAAAATTTGCCCTAAAATCATTCAGATTCTTTTTAAAAAATTGTTTGAAATACTTTGAAATCTTTTAGAATCTGATCCTAAAAATAGTTTTTCAACATATAAAATCATTATAGATATATCTGTGAATATATATAAAATAACTTTTTTTTTAAGTTTCAAATTAACCCAGGAATCTTCTATCAATTTTAATGTTCTCTTAAAAGCTTAAAAAAATTCTTGAAAAGCTTCTTATTTTTTGTTGAAAATCTTTAAAAATGTACATTTTGTTAAAAATTATTCTCATTCTTCTCAAGATTGAAATTACTTTCGATTTTTTTTAAACTACTGAAACTTCTTTAAATCAAAAAAATGGTTATCAGAAAAAATTGTTTTAAAATCTTTCACATTCTTTTAAGACTTATTTTTAAAACTTTTAAAACTGAAAATGGACCTTTTCAAATACAATCTGAATAATTTTGAATTTTTCTAAAATCTTATTGATTAAGTGGTAGGAAAATAAAAAAAAATCGAAAATTAAAAATATAAAATTATAAAATTTTTA